>JAMKCH010059733.1:0-13951 GCA_023653785.1 Ophioderma brevispina | reverse complement strand
TCCGTGCGTACGCCGTGTACCAGAATTAAAAATACAATAAAGCCCTGTGGTTTAATTATCATCCCGCAAGCTGGTATCTCAGACGCAGGGTTCTGATTTTTGTTCTTTACACAGGTAGGTGGCACCCCTTCCGAATTTGACTGGACACCCTGACCTACCTGAAGGTGGTACCTCCATTTTCCCCGTTAAAATGACTACATAGATGAACGTACAATTACATTAAAGCCTTATGTAATAGATGTTTGCGTTTTGGTGTGACAGCCCCCCCCCCCTTGGTCAAACGAGGACGAGGGTTAACAGAAATAATATTTGATTTGCTTTATTTTACTGCAAAAGTTAAGATCATTTCTATCGGTTAGGTATAAGCCAAAGGGACATGTCACTGTATATTTGATTAAATTAAGTGACCTCTTAATAGTACAAAGCCAGTGGTATTGGATTTGTTTTGCGTGTTCTTGTCTACAAATCAAGAAAATACTTTTGGTAATCTGTCCGTGCCAAATAGGCACACGGAAAACAGGGATTTGTCGATAGCGAGAGAGAGATAGAGAGAGAGAGAGAGAGAGGGGGAGAGAAAGAGAGAGAGATAGAAAGAGAAAGAGACAGAGAGAGAGAGAGAAAGAGAGAGAGAGAGAAAGAGAGAGAAGGTGAGAGAGAAAAAGAAAGAGTCATACTCTGAATGAAAAATGCATAACACGCGCGATTGTTATTCTTAAAGCAATAATAGCACATTTTTGAAGAGCGCCCCCATTTTTTAAATTAGATTTTACACGATTGCATTGGTAACTGGCTAGTCAACTATACCTGTGAATGGTTAAGCTCGAAAATAACTATATGTCACAAAAGAAAGAATTTTGTAATTAGAATAATTAATATCGGAGATCTCCGATAATAATTCAACGGCTGCTGGAAACGGCCTTCCAATATGAAATAGCCGGGAAATAGTACGCGTCTACGCTCATCCATTAGTTGTTTTATTGGTTCAGCCAAGTCAAGTTTAGAGGTCATTTTCTTGATGTGGCACTATTTCATCATGGACGGACATAAACTTAGCATTTCCAGCTCTGCCGTTAAAGGCACTATTAGTGATTTGCTAAATCAGAAAATCGAAAAATTCTGTAACAAGTGTAGGTATCCTAACGTATCCAAGAGGTTAATAAGACCAAAAGCAATCTAATAAGGACAAAATCGGCGATTTTAGTCATTAGTGTCCGTACGGACACTTACTACAACAGGGCCATTCTTCGGTCACGTTTGTGACCGAAAAATGGGAAATTTTTATTTTCAACCCAATGCTGTTTTGCCAATATAACCAATCTGTTATTAATTTATGTATAATGAATAACCTTTAGACCAATCCTAACCAAAAATAACGTTTCCACTTTCGCCAGATTGATTTATTTTGTCATACTATACGGGGCAAATAAAGCTCGGTCACGTTTGTGACCTCAGACAAAAAGGGGTTTGTAGAATTCAAACTTCAACTGTAAATTCTGTGAATAGTTAAGTACTCACATTCTTAGATTTATTCAGAAGACATTTGATTTTGGCATTACAACAATGTTGGTAATTAAAAGTAACAGCAAACTTTACTTGGTAATTAACAAATTCATATCACTAAGTACGGTTCGTGTGTGACATTGGTGGTTACGTGTGACATCTCCATTGCTTATAATACAAAATTGATGACCCATTGTTAATGTACCCACCCAAAAATGAAGTTTTAATAAAATCTTGTGATTTCCATATTCTCAATAGTTCAAACACTTTCATACATATAATCAGTAGTAACTTGCAAAGAGCAATGCCACTCCTCGCTGCAGATTTCCTGTGTTGAAATAGTGCAAGTCTCCTAAATTTGGCAACTTCACCCCAAAACTTTAAAGGACAATGGAAATCAAGTTTAAACAGTCATATTAAAGATTCCATGTGTTTTCTTGTTTAAACTGACCATATTCATATTTAACACGGATAATTAAAGTTAACACTGCTACCTTCTCAATATGACAGGAAATTTATGTCCTTCAAGTACTAAAATGGTGAGTGCCGGTCACGTGTGTGGACAGTACTTAGCACATCAATAACTTGAAAGAGGAAAGATCTAAGCCATTTACTTTGTTAAAGTGGAAGGTACACATAAATGCTTTGACATGAAATATGAACATTACTGAGACAGTGCTTTTAGTCATAAAAACTTATATGTATTTTTGGTCACAGGTGTGACATACCAAAGCAATAAAATGCTCTGTTAATACTTGTCTCTTCCTATAAATGTGTATTTTCAAATATTGTGAAAATTAAAGGGGCCATGCAATCTTTAAGCAGATTTCAACAAAAATGAATAGCTATTTAATATTAAAACTAAAAAAGCAAAATGGTGTAATAATCGCACTTTTTATCCTAAAATAGAAAGACGTTCCTTATGCAAATGAGGGTGTTGAACATATTGTTTAAAAATATCATGCAGGAGACTTGGATGGATGGTTAATGTGATAATGTAAAGAAATTGCAATACATTAAATTCATTTTTTATCAAAAAGGTTTACTTTTTTGAGAATGGCCCAACCTAATTGAATAGAGATTCATATCTTGAACACGTAATGCTGTTCTTTTCTATCCTTCACTTTCAAGCTCTTCCGGCACATTCAAAAAATGTTGATCTTTCGATGGATCAAGGATCGGGTCGGATCCCAATTCTAATTACAAAAATCGCTTATTGTATGATAACTACCCATATTTTGAGCATTCTAGTTCGCAGGTGGGGTTTCCTAGACAATTACCTAACCGTGCAAAAAATATCAAATTTGAAAATCGGGAGCGTTCTCCAAAAATGATGTGGTTATTCTTTAAAGCCCTGCTGATGTGGATAAAGATCGAAAAACAAATTTTTGAAACACTTAAAAGCACGCTTGATCACATACGCTGAAAAGACGATGTGTTATTCCTTCTTCCCAGTCAAGTATTCCGTCATGCATCATTATTCACGTTGATAGAATAAGGGCATAATATCAAAGTCCTGATTTAGGGGGTCGTTCATCCCCAACTCAGAAAGGTTTAAAACAAAATGGTAGTTAGTATAGAACTTCTAGGTCCCTGCTGAGTAGTTAGTACTCTCAAATGTTCAATTGTTCAATGGGGGCCAGTTTAAGGTTAAACAAGGTCAAAAAATTTAAAAATTTAAATTATCCATCTAGTCATAACGATTTCAAAAATGTATAGACTTTACGGACTATTGGTTTTGGAATATAGGTTATTAAATGATTAAATAGGATAAAACGTCAATCTCACTTATACAGAGGTAACATTGGGGTGTACTCTGGTTTATTTAATACTTGCCTAAGGAAAGAGGGACGCCCAAACTATAGTTTGGTATGTTAAATGTTTACTCACTGAGATAAAGGTCAAGAAGTCATGTAATTGGGATTATGTTGCCCTATGGACCTATTTGACCAATAACATAAAACCATGCCATTGCAAATGCTACAAACAATTCCTTATTTTGACACATTGGCCCCAATCGAAAAAGTGATACCACAATTTGAGAGTAGTAACTACCAAGCATTGATATGGAGGGCCGTACTAACTACCAAATGTGTTAAACCTTCTGCAGTGGGGGGTAAACGATAATGTTTACCCAGGTCCATGCTCCCACTCTACATTATGTTACAAACCTTATTGCTAGGTTAATGTTTTTGGGTGTTATTTCTGCATCATGAGGTACACACACTGGCCAAAAGTATTGCAACATGCAGAAAAGCAATTTTTATTCAGGCATTGATATCAAATTGTACCAAAATTTCTTGACTACACATTACGTAATCATTGCCAAAGTTATGATTTTCAAACCGATGTTGTTTCACAGTATCAAATGGTGCGAAAAATGTTTGATTTGATAAATGATAACTTGCCGATTGTACTCCAGAAGGAATACAAGCACATAACGTCGAAAATGGCTGCAAAATAGTCGATTTTGAACTGTATTGTAAGGGTCTACTGTAAATGTTTAGGACGAAAATGTGGGTGGTTGTATGGACGGAAATGGATTTAAAAGCTCAATAAAAGATTGGACTTTGGACTCGGAAAGTTAAATGGCAAGAAAGTGGTCAGTGATAACTGAAAAAAAACCTTTTAATCCCACGTTGCATTGTGTGCTTGTCACGCAATATGCACGCGTAAATGAGAAATGCTTTACGTATACCACGTGATTTATCATTCGAATTGCATTTCAGGTGTCTCAATTTCTGGTTCCAGTGATTTAGCTAATTTCGGTCCACACGACAAATATGATTGTCTTCCCGTTAAACATTTAAGTAAAACCCTAATGAACCCGTAAACTTGATTAACCCTCGTCTACCTGGCCATTTTTTTGTAACAAATACTGGTATACTGAATACTGAATATCGGGTGGAAAATTGATATTTCGGAAATTTGAGCGACTACAACACCTTATTATAGCTCTAAAATGCTGTCATTATATAAAACTAGTCATTTCCCATCAAGAGAGTCAACAAACCGCAGAAAATCTGATTTTCGTAACCTTTTTGGCGGAAAAAATTGAATTTGTAACGTGTGGTGTATGGAAATTGGCAGTTTTCTGACATGCGAACTTTATGACGTAATTGTGGCGTAAGACTAGGCATGTGGTACTTATTTTGGTATCAATGGAAAGAGGAGGACCATAGCTATCTTATTGTTATCAAAATCAAGTGCCTGTGATGTCCCTGTGTTGTGTTAGTAGGGGTGGGCAAGTGACCGATATTTTTTTCAAAACGAGTGGATTCCTAGGCCATTTTGGTTGCTGAAAACAAATCCGGGAAGCTTTTTCGCACAGAAGAGAAGGGGGAGAGTGCGGACGACCAAAATCTATGGAAGTGGTATATGGGGTGGGATTAAGAAATGGGTGGAAATCTGGGCAGTTGGTTGGTTTCGAAAGCTATTCAACTTGACAACAAGCTGAAACAAAAAAAACACATTGAAATGTATACTTATAGCACATAGCATAGGTATTTGCTCACTAAATATAAAAACCTGTTCCAAAAAGTAATCAAGTTCACGATGCCTAAAATAAAGAAAACAGGTTCTTCACCTTGCAAGAGGAGTCGAGTCACTTATAAGCACTGCAGATTTCAATTTCAATCCTAATGGTCTGAATTATCTAGCCACTAAAAAAACTCTTGACTTACAAGAAGTTGGCTTCTACTGTCTTTTGTCTGTTAATAATAGCCTCACAGTTGGAATGAAAGCACACTGGCATGGCATTGAATGCACTGGCATGTATGGAACTGTGTACAGGCTGACTTACAACAAATACATGCCCTCATAGCACATAGTACGAGTCTCTTGCAAATAGTCTGGTGTTAGGTTAATAATAGCATCACTTGTTGGTATGAAAACACTCCAGTACAATTGGCAGGTATTGACATGTTATAAAGGCTGAACTTACAACAATACACTGTCTTTCAACATCAGTAACCCATAAGATATGGGTCATGTTTTTGCCATTCTTTGTATTGCCTTGCCTCAATGAAATGAATTGGTAAAAAATAGTTTTTCTTGCCATTGCGAATGACTTTGTTTAATTTTTCTTGAAAAACTGTTTAGCTGCTTATTATAATGCACCTTTTTGGAGGATTTTAGCAAAATCCCTGACTAAGAGAGTCCGTTTTTTTTTTTGGTTTTTCTGAAATAGGAAAATATCCTATTGATTTCATGTACAAAATTTAAAAGTCATTTACCGACCGAAAAATTCATCTAGGCCAAAAAGATTTCCTGATTTGTTTTTAGCAAACCAAAATGGCCTAAGAATCAACCCGTTTGGAAGGAACTTAGAAAAAAAAATACCATTTATGCCCAACCCTAGTGTTAGGCATGTTGGTACTCGCTGATCCGACGGGGGGGGGGGGGGTGTGGTTGCCATCCCCATCCATCACTTGGGATCACCCTGTATCTTAACTTAACCCCGGTGGAGTTTGTTTTTGGATGAAAAGGAGCGCAAAATGTTCAATTGACAATTACATTAAATAATTTGGCACCAAAAAAGGGGTTTTTAGCAAGACGGGGAAAAAACCTGAAGGGGTTAACCCCCCCCCCCCCTTACAGTAAGACGAGGGTTGGTTATGCGACGATTTTAAAGGCATTTCTTTGGTTTATGTGTCGTATTCCTTTGGATGGGGCAATTGACAAAGTTTTGGTTCGCAGTTAATTTAATCTGCCATAGTCGTAAACATGACATATTCAACTCGAACGTTTTTCAGGCTCTTTCATTCTGGGGAACAACATCTGTATGAACAACACATCTTTGTAATTTAATACTGAAAAGTGTGTTAAAAATCTATTTATAACACTTGAAATCAATCTGTGATTATAAATTTCGTTTTCTGAATGTTGCATACTTTTGGCCAGTGTGTGTATATAACATTCTTTTAAGATATGTTATATATAAAGAAACTGTAAAAATTAAAATTGATTTAGATAAAGTCATCTTAGCATAACTTGACAAATCAATATTTCAAATGTCATTGCATAGACCAGTATTATCGATTACGATTACGGATGCACACAAGTCTAACTTTGAAGTTACCTGTACATTAGTAATTACAAGTACAACTTTATTTGTATGCCATTGTAATGACATGCAACCAGTTCACCAAATTTGTTGGTTATATGTCATTACAATTGAATTTGATCTCTTCAAAAACGCCTCATTAAGTAACTCAATTCTTTTCACATTAAACATTTATATATTTCTTGAAGTTGGCGAAGTTAGAAGAGTTGTCGGTGGGGCGTTACGTTGACGATGGTCATTTAGATCCCTTTCCTCTTCCTATGGACAACCCCCCAAAAAATGGAAACTCAAATTTAGTACATGTGTATAAATTAGAATATTATTCAATTCAGGATATTATCGGAATCTGGAACTGGATTATTATCATTATTTGAGTTGACACAAGACAGAAAAATGGTATTTAGCACAACGGCATGCTATGATTTGAAAAGCCGGTTGACAAAACAATGTATGTGTACTTATCATTCCGTTATGAAATACCCATGGACAAGTTGCAGTTGTGCTTTATGTCATCTAAACGTTGACCTGAGTATATAGTATGTTGCCTAATTCGTCTAGCTCTGGAAGAAATTTAGTGGCTATGGGTCATCGTGATACAAACATTTGCTCATAACATCAAAACGCACCATCAGAATTAACTGACATTTTGAAAAGTAAACATTTTCTCGGATATTTAGTTAATTATAAACAAAAGTACATCGGTCCTCGGACCGATTGTGCCGCCTGCCGTCGCGGTTTGTAATGATAGGCCTCACATGACCTTGGACTTGATATGGTGACATTTGACCTCATACACAAATGAGGATGCATGTAAATTCCATAAACCAAGCTTGGTTTCCCATGCCACTTCAACTTTTCAAATTGCCCGTCAATGTTACATTTTTTACAACTGGACTCATGTGACCTTTGACCTTAGCATGTGAACATTTGGGACATCATCAAAATGTAGGGATCCCGTGTTGCACCTATGGATAAAGTTTGGTTCCAAGTGAAATTTCAAATTTTCAAATGAGTTAATTTGTACATTTTCAGCTATTTTACACTTGACCTCACATGACCGTTGACTTGGAATGGAATTTCTAGCAAAATCAATGACTAAGCATAGTCGTTTTTTGGGTTTTTCTGAAATAGGAAAAATATCTATTGATTTCATTGATACCAAAATTTAAAGTCCTTTTACCGACCCTATAAATTTCATCTTAGGCCAAAAAGCTTTCCTGATTTGTTTAGCAACCACAATGGCTAAGAATCCACTCGTTTTGAAGGAAATTAGAAAAAAATATCCATTTATGCCAAACCCTTAGTGGTTAGGCATGTTGGTTACTTCGTCTACCGACGGGGGGGGGGGGGGTGTGGTTGCCATCCCCCTATCATCACTTTGGGATCACCCTGTATCTTACCTATACCCCGGTGGATGTTGTTTTGGGATGAAAAGGAGCGCAAAATGTCAATTGACAAGTACATTAAATACTTTGGCACAAAAAAGGGGGTTTTTAGCAAAGCCGGGGAAAAAAACCTGAAGGGTAACCCCCCCCCCCCTTCAGTAGACGAGGGTTAAGCGACTATTTTAAAGGCATTTCTTTTGTTTTCTGTGTCTGTATTTCCTTTTGGAGTTGCAATTGACAAGTTTTGGTTAGCAGTTACTTTAATACGCATATTTCGTTAACATGACAATCAACTCGAACCGTTTTTCAGGCTCTTTCATTCTGGGGAACAACATCTGTCATGAAACAACAAATATTTGTAATTACTACTGAAAGTGTGTATAAAATCTATTTATATTAACTTGAAATCAATCTGTGATTATAAATTCGTTTTCTGCATGTTGGCCAAACGTTGGACAGTGTGTTGTATTAACATTATATTTTAAGACTGTATGAGATTACATAAATTGTAAAAATTAAAAGTTGATTCAGATAAAGTCATCTTAGCATAACTTGACAAATGCAATATTTCAATGTTCATTGCTAGAAACGGTTCATCGATTACGATTACGGATGCACACAGTGCACTTGTGAAGTACCTGTAATTTAGTAATCAGTTACAACTTCATTTGTACTTGCCATTGTAATGACATGCAACCATTCAACCAATTTGTTTGGTTATTAGTCATTACAATTTGCAATTTGATCTCTCAAAAATCGCATTTAAGTCACTCAATTATTTTCACATTCAACATTTTGATATTTCTGAAAAGTTGGGGCGAACGTTAGAGAAGTTGTCGGTTGGTGGCAGTTACGTTGAACTGTGCTTTAGACCCTTTACCTCTTCCCCTATGTAAAACAAAAAAAAATGGAAACTCCAAATTTAGTACAGTGTTATAAATTAGTATAATCGATTCAATTAGGAAGATCGAATCTGGGAACTGGATTATTATCATTATTGAGTGACACAAGACAGAAAAAATGGTATTAGCACAACTGCAGCTATGATTTGAAAGCCCGGTGACAAAACAATGTATGTGTACTTATCATTCCATCTGAAATACCATGGAAAGTTGCAGTTGTGCTTTATGTCATCTAACCGTTGACCTGAGTATATAGTATGTGCCTAATTCGGTCTACTTGGAAGAAATGGTGGCCTATGGGGAACAGTGATACAAACATTTTCTCAAACATTCAAACGCACCATCAGAATTAACGACATTTTGAAAGTAACATTTTCTCGTGATATTTAGTTTAATTTAAACAAAGATACACGTGTAATCGGACCGCTTGGTCGCCTGCCGTCGCGGTTTGTGGAATGTGATAGGCCTCAATGACTTGGCCTTGGAATAGTGACTTTTGACCTCATGAACAAATGAGGGATTGCAGTAAACTCCATTAACCAAGCTGGTTCCAATTGCACTTCAAACTTTCAAATGAGGGCAATGTACATTTTCTTTACAACTGACCTCATTGGACCTTTGACCGTAGCATGTGACCGTTGACATCATAAACAAAGGAGGGATCCCGTGTTGCACCTATGACTAAAAGTTTGGTTCCAATTGAATTTCAACTTTTCAAATGAGGTTAATTTTAATTCTTTCGCCCGATTTACAACTTGACCTCACATGACCTTAGACCTTGGTATGTGACATTGACCTCATCAACAAAATGGGGGCATGTCATGTTGCACCTTGACCATAAGTTTGGTTAAATCCATCAAAGTATGTGGATTAAAACAGACAACTGTTAAACCTTTTTCACAACAACAGACATCAACACACAACAAGACAGCAGAATACAGTGGACAAAGGATCCCTATGTGTCGTTCTCCTTAAGGAAGGCGACACAACAAGTGGATCCCTATGTGTCTTTCTGCCTTAAGGCAAGGCGACACAAATGAAATGCTCGGATAACGAAATGTCGCATTTAAGTATGAAAGAACTTTCACGAAGTTAATCGCATATTGGAGGGGGTGTGAAATTATAAAAAAGGTAAACCCCTAAAATATGGAGCGACCCCCACTGAATAAGAATATGAAAATTTTCAACATAAGTTGAATGCTAACCCTGTACATACCCCTGAAAAAGGTTGGCAGAAACACAGTTTTTTGAATTCGGCAGACTTTGTACAGTGCACATTTCTCTAGACAATGTATGCGAGCGATGAAGGCCACAAAAATATGGGTTCATTTTTACCCATTAATTTGCGCGGAGGAAAGAAAAGAGAAAGCAAAAATAATTGCGGACGTAGTTAATTTGTTTTTGGCATTAAGCAATTATTATTATAATACTATGTAGAGCAAAACAAATGGGTGCACAAAATGCATTTTGTTTGGCCAGATCCAAAAGCAAAAAAATGTTCTATATTGGGCCAAAGTGAATTTTCGCCAAATTCTCCGTGCGTACGCCGCCGTGTACCAGAATTAAAATACAATTATTAAGCCCTGTGGTTTAATTATCATCCCGCAAGCTGGTATCTCAGACCGCAGGGTTCTATTTCTTTTCTTACTCCAATGAACGAAAAATATAATTAACCCTTTTATGATGCTGAAAAGAAGCGATTCCATCCTCGAATGACTGCGCGCCATTGCTGTACAGCTATGGCAAATGCGGACTGCCCCCACAAAAACAAGAATGTACCCAAAATGGTAATATTTGTGTTAAATTTGTTTTAAATTGGTCCTTCTAGAGCTGATATAAACATCAAAATGATTTGCAATGTGTATGCTGTGGAAGCAAGGGTCGCGGAATACAACGGTCTTGAGCAATTTTACTCATTTCGAAAACAATGATTTGCCCCTAATTCCAGACGATAAACCCGGAAAACGCATTTATATTGCACCTTGGTGGCCTTGTCTTATGCCCCCTCAATGGTGGTATGAGGTTCATTTGAAAAATTCCCCCTGGAAAGGGGTTTCCTTAATGTGGGGGAGTCCATGGAAACCCCCCCCCCCCCCCTAGGCACCAACGTGAGTGAAAAAAAACACCTTAGGACACTTAAGTGGTAAACATTTAACTTTCTTGTAAACTTCACTTTAAGGTGGGTAAACCCGATCGTCACACCTCGTCCCCAATACTCATCAAAATGGAGATTTTTGTATCAAAGAAAGTTCATATTATCCTGTGTCCATAGTAATGTATGCCCAGGAATGTTTCCTTTTCAGTTTATGAACAAAAGTCTCACCATCGCGGTATAGCCACACATTTATTAACACACACTGTCTACGGGCCAATTTAGTACACAATTTTGCATCTATTATCCAAATGGCTAGGCCGATTTAACTCAACATTTTTAATCAGATGTTTTTGGTGATAGTCGTCCATGTGAAGCATAAAACATCATATGGGAATTTGGATAATGTTCGGATCAATCACCTTTTAAGTAAAGAGGTATTTCAAAACGTTCGTACCTATTCAAACATAAATGCAACTTCTTGATAAATTTTGGTCGCAATGTAGACCTAAAATAATGTTTTTAAAGGATTTGTTTTTTGTTAATTCTTTCATAGGCATTATGTCAGGGGTAGTGTCTGATAATTGTTAATACGAAGACACAGCTTAAAGTAATAATAATAATATTAATAAATAATAACAATCTCGATACAACGCCTAATGCAGAGGCCTCTAGACGCTTCACATAGAAAGGAGCAATTATATCATTATCAATACGACAAAAACAAAAACAATAGATAAAATTCTAATGTTAAAACAACAATGATATACATCAATTATACACAATTTCAAAATAACTTAACACTTAAGTGACCAAGGGGTTTTCACTCCCGTTGGTGCCAAGGGGGGGGGGGTCCATGGGCCCCCCTAAGGAAACCACTTTCCCAAGGGAATTGTTGCACGCAATTTATACCACATGTCAAGGATCATAAGATAACCACAAATCAGCAATAAAAATGAAATTTGTTATTTCGGCTGGAAATTAGGGGCAAAACATTGTTTTAAAAACATGCGAAAATTGGGCAAAAAGACGGAAAATTCAAATGAGCCCTGCGCTTACATCAAACATTTTGAAAACTTATTTAATGTTGATATCTATTCTAAAAGACCCAAATTACATATATTTAACATAAAACCAGCATTTTTGGGTGTTACAAAATACACGTCATTTTCTCATAGAGTTTGTACAGTAACGGTTTAGCAATGTCCCTGATGAAATTGTTTGCTTTCAGCACATAAAGGGTTAATTATTTTTAATGTTACTAATAATTGCTTATTTACAGGTTTGTGTGAACACATATCAGCAAAAAAAATTCGCTTTGGTTCTTTGATTTTTAAAAGTATTCTCAAATGACTTCCGTTAGTGCCCAAGGGGGGGGGGGGTTCCATACATATGGGACCCCCACTAATTAACTCATTAACGGCTTGGCCGATTTTAATTATTTTGGTATGAAAAGAAGCGCATTTAAAAGTCAGACAATTACACAAAATTTCGGCGCAAAAATCCCAGCGTAAAGCGGCCAGCGCGAAAACAAATCTTGGGAGTCCATAGGAACTCCCCCTTGGTCACTTAAGTGTTAAGATAAAATTTAAGTAGAAATTCAAACATATATGCATTGTGACCAACAGATGAAGAGAAAGACAGTCCAGTTGACTCTTCATACAAAGAAACATATGGGGAATACACCTGAATCGTCAGCCGTGAGGAATCTGCTGTGTGTATATTTACCCCACATAGCGACAAAAATCGTTAAGTCTTGATCTTTCAGGAAACTCAGATGCCTCTACCCTACTAATCTGATGAAACGAATATTCTTAGGCAACCGGATTGGATAAAGGTGGAGAAACAAGGAGAAAGAAAAAAAAAAACACAATAATATAATTGAAAGCAGAATTTAAAAAAAATGCACCTCTAATTTAATTGAAACCAAAGCAGTTGTGGTAGAGAGCTTGGTGTGATATGTTCTCGTCGGCCTTGGTCAATTAATCTTTCTGGAATGCCATAAAGCACTGAAGTGCAGGAATCCATCCAGCCTAGAACGCAAGACCACCCCCGCAACCGCGCGCAAGTGGCTGTAATCCTGCTACAACTAACACGACGGGGATCCGTCTGCTCATCATACAGTCCACGGTAAAGGTATTTAGCCGACTGACTTTGTTTTCAGTTGAGACTTATGGCCCATCTTTTTCACATTCATACGGGACAATTGAAAGTATTAATTATTAAGAACAATATACATGATGTGTTGAATCTTAACAAAAGGAATGTTATTATGGGAATAACAGCCATTTTTAGAAAAAATAAAGATTGATGACGTCACGGGGCATTGATTGGTTATTATTTTGCTTCGGGGGACCATTCAGGTAAAACGGACTTACTTATCCCTACTTGGGAAAAAAACAACCGATGATCGTCATCGTACGTCGGTTTTTTGAATCTGTAAGGGAAAAGGTCAATTTTTACTGTTTTAGACATAATAAACGGGTGGTCTTTTTGGAAAAAATATAGCACTATGGGCAGAGGGTCAGATGTACAGACCTTGATTTTAACATAGTCGGATTTATATCGCCCCGAAGAGCACACTGATAACTGATCCCCTGTATACACGTGACCTTTAACCTTGACACGTGAACACCAAAACTATTCATCTCGTTCCCGTTTATAACTACAATACGGCAAAGCAGCAAGCATCTGTATCTCCGTTGTCAAAGCGTAATCGACTCAGATGTAAGACTATACATGTGGTTCTTTACAGAGAGGGTAGACACGATCTGCTCGATTTGGGCATTTGTGGTTCCACCGGTTATTTGTGAAAACTGCTACATGCATTTACTAGGCAGTCTCGGTCCCAGGGACATTAAACAATCATCTCTTAAACCCTTGTGTTCAAAAGATCTTAGGAATATCATGATAAATTAAGAAAAATATGAAGTTCACATCAATCATTCTTCTGTTAAATTACCACCTGTGCATAACTCAAAACTCCAGAAACTTCCCCTGCAAAAGT
>JAMKCH010059732.1:0-17109 GCA_023653785.1 Ophioderma brevispina | reverse complement strand
CTCCATGGGGTCCTGACAATCTGCGTGAAGAATGTAAAAACAACAATTGAATGAAAAATGGGTGGGGCTATAACTTTAAAATTATTTTAATACTTCAAATATTTGTACTTACTGTTTTATTCACGGTCTTTTATTGTCTGTGCAGTATTTTCCTCTACTCCATATTGATATAGTAACTTAAGCGACTTGGCCAAACTTAAATGTTTAATCTTCAAGTGTTTTCTGACAATCCACGGGAATATTGCCAATTGCAGCGGAGGGATTAAATACCAATAAATGAAATGGTATGAATGGATTTGAAAACCATTAATGGTATAATATGTGGATAATATGGACCATTTGGATAGACACAACCAACAACAACACATAACCCACTGAAAACCAAACTTGAGTTGCATCAAACACAATGTCCAAGAAAAAGACTTTGTCGTTGTGAACAGAGACCATATCCCTTATTTGTCCAAGGCAGTTGTCTTTAAAAATGTTTTTTTATATTAAAAGATTTGAGTTTAAAAGGTTATACGGGGTTAATTGAACCAAACTTAAGTAAGTAATGATAAAGAAGAGACATGAGAAAACAAAATCAGGCACCGCATACTTTTGCATGCCTTGATTGTGTATTCATCAGGCAAACTTGGAATGGCTTTACTAAATTTGGGCGGCTTACTTACGTAATCGCCTTGTTTCTAAAAACAGTGAAGCAAATCAGATGAATTTGAACAGTAATGTTGAAAAGGATAGGCCGTACAGCTATCTCGCAACATTTTTCAACATAACAAGAAAAGGATTGGACCGGAGATTTTTGTACTAAAAAGACATTTTATTTCAACTTTTCAAGGTGAATCCTGGCTCAACGATTTAACTCAAACTTGGAATTGGGTCATTTGACAGTGGGTTTTACATATAGCCTTTGTTTTCAAACTAGTGAACCATATCAAGACAAAAAATGGACAAGGATGTACGAAACAAGTTCGTCATGTTCAAAATATGTTATAAAATTTGAATAATCCCTCAGTATTTTTGAAACTTAAGGGACCGACTGCGAGGATTGCATTTATTTTGGGACACCCTGATACCAAATCAATGGAACGAGTCGTTATTACTGTGAAATAACCAGGGGGGGCGATTCGCCACTTCAGAGACAAATTTATGTAACTAGTTATCTTATATTGAGTCTCATTCAACAGGCATGATCTTTAATATTCTTTTCAACCCAGCGACCCAGGTAACCAAATTGCGTTACACAGTTTGTAAAAATGTACAATACCAGAATTATATTTTCTTTTCTTCATTTGTTGACGCTTTATCCTTTTCAACCACATACCCTGAATAGTCTTTAGTCTAAAGCAAGATCAAGTTACACTAGTCATCCCTACCCAACCACCCGCCATCACAGCTGCTATTTATGTCCGGTGTTAAGTAAACCGAATTGCAATTTTCCTCCATAAAACATGTGCAAGAACATGCAATATTGTTACATCTGCTGTCACTCACTACTAATAATTAATAGCTGTTATATCCTTGTCCAGTTCACCTCCCCCAATAAATCTTTAAGTGTTGAACATGGGATCGGGGATTATGCCATGTGGTCTTAATGTATAGAGTGTATGCAATAAAGAGTCAAGATAATATAACCACCTTGGCATGCCATCACTGGATGACAAACCATCCACCTTGCTGAGGTATGGTCCCCTTGACGATTCCACAATTATTATCATGTGTTATAATGGTTCATCCCCCTAGACTGGAATATAAACCGAGAGGAGAATCGCGTGTATTATGGAATAGCCCAAGCCCGTTACCGTTGCGCTCACACCAAGCGCGCCGTGTTGTTCTGTGTAAGCACTTCTGCGTTTCGTCACTGTGTTATGCGCAAACACCCTCATATAAACAATCTGTGTCGTCCACGCGTTACTGTTAATCGGACGGGTTGTAAAACACTGAATCGCCTAAACCGCCTACTTTTCGCTTATTTTTCCTTCCTTTCCTTCCCTGTGTTGATGTCTTTTATTCCAGAATATTTAGTTGAATCTTGTCGAACCAACAATTACTAAAAACAAATCTCTTTGAAATTCAAAATTTTTGGTGTGTTGTCCAAAAAAATTCTGGTTGAATTTTGGTGAATCTTACTCAGAGCAAATGTCGTGACTATTTGATCAACACGGAATTCTCTTCTCCTAACTTTCACTTCTGTGGCAGAAAGCTCAATCATTAGTCTCCTGGGCCCAGTCATCTCATTTATTAGCTTGATTAGTCTCTAGCACAGACAAGTTTTATGAATGGAATGTCGGGATGAATGGGCCCGGGGGTATAAAGCCTATTACCACCGCGTGTACTTGGCGCGGGGCGGTCATTCAGCATGCAGATGAGGGGTCCCAGACCCTTGTATGTGAAAAAGTCCCCGTAAAAGCACGACAAATATACACATGCCATACAACAAATGCAAACGATTGACAATGTCTGTTTCGCCCCCCATGAGTCATAGTTCCACAGTTTAGGCCTAATTTGTACCAACATCCATTCCATCATAGCCAGTTTGGTTATGTTTTCCCGTGGGATTTTGTGCCAAATTTGATTTTATTAGCTCATATCTTTGTCACTTTTTTGGTGCTGATTTCAAAAATTTTAGGTTGCCATTTTTTCAACCACGCCTTCAGGCGCCCCATTTTGATTTCAAATGGCCTGCATTTTTCAGTATTTTTTTTCCTATATCTCGGCTAAGGAGCATCTTAGAGGAGTAAAATTGGCGGCAAATACCCCATGTTTGTGATACCAGGGATTCCATTGAAAAGCACCGTCTTACCTTGGTAACTGATTTGGTTTTTGGCTGCCATCCTTGAATTTCAAAAATACCGCCGTTTTAATTACGTTCTAAATTATGTCCTATCTCTTAGCGTGTGAGCAACGTGGAAGGAAAACGGGTGCAATACCCCTGTTTTGTGATAACTAGAGATTCCATTCACAGCACTCTTGGCTTACTTGTATCTACTTTAGCTTTGCCGACATCTTGGAATTTCAAAATGGCCGCCATATCTAATACACTGTTTTTTTAAAATCTCAGCATTCCAGTATAACGCAGTCTAAAACTGGTAGCATTGCATGTCCTATATGATTGATAATTCCAAATCACCTGCATGCCAATTAATTTCAAACTCAGCCGCCATGGAAGATTTTTAAAATGGTCGCCACTAGAACAATTTTTATGTTTTCATTAATAATGTAATGTCACTGAAATTAAACCCAAATCAGTATATAAATTACAGATTCTACTATTTTAAACACTATCCTTGACTAAAATGCGAAGAGAATATTTTTTTTGCATTCCCATCACAAGAAAAAAAACATAAGGCTATTGAAATTCCATGAGAGGCTTACATGACTACCTGGGTTACCCAGTACCTATTCAGGATAGAACTTAAGTTCTCATGGCATGTGTAGAGAGGTATACTCATCTATGGAGCTGAGACTTGGACCTTACCCAAAAGCTTGAGGACATATCAATGCTGTTGTTATACAACTTCTTAGAAGAGTACTTAACAACATCAGTTGGAGAGATCTATTGCCAACAATGAGGTTATGGCTATATACCCACTCCTATTCAAACTGCATGTGCGGACAAACTGACCAACCATCTCTCACCTGCTTTTCTGGACACCACATGGAGGAAGAAAACTTCGCCGTTGCGAAACTTGGTTATACCTGATGTCCCTTGCTAAAGATATTGGGATGTATTCCAGTGAAACCAGCCACGCATGAAGGATAATGTAACCTGGTCAACTTTTTCGCAGCTTTTCGACGTTTCCGTCTAAACGGACCACATATGATGAGTGGATGAATCCTGATCGCCTTCTGGACTTGCGTTGTAATCAATTGTGTTCCAAAGTCACTGCTTACAGAGTGCTGTTCTTGCCAAATGTGCTGCATTTGCTTTTCTTGACATACACCATGCACAAAAAAATTTTCAGCATTCAAGAACATTTAACATGCTGTCTAGGCCGAAACTAATTCCTCACTAACTTTTCTGCCCGAATAACACCCATTGCGCACGCTGAATCTATATCTAGGCCTTAATCCACCTACCCTTAGATATGCCAGCAAATTTTCCTCCCCAATCAGTACCCTAAAAGCGTGCGACCTAGTAGACCTATATAATGCACAAATTGTATTATGATCTCACCCCTTGATGTATCAGCCAGTTTTAAGTCTACCTGAGAGTCAATTGGTGGTTCCCTGTTAGAACTCATCGATGACATGTACAAAGGTACTCTTGCCATTTGGGATTAGAAGAAGCCTCGAGGAGAAGATGATCTGCAGATAACCGAAAACTTATAAGCTGTTTCCAATGTTGGTCCACAACAGATTGTGAATGGGATTCCTGAACTTAGTCACCACAAATAACCAGATTTTAGAGCTTCCCCAGTTTCTTTCTTGGGGCCAGTACACTTAAACATCTTTATTTGGGCAGACAACTGGTACAAGTCGAGCACATCTGTAGAGATCATAGCAAAGTAGTATTTGACTTGCTCCTCAATGCACCGGGACCAAGCTCCCACTCTCCCTGTCTCCTTGGTTGGGAATTAAAGTAGACTCTCTAACTCCTACCCTGCTTCATATACTCCATTGAGAATTCTTTTGCCAGCTGCGGAAGGTCTTGACCAAGTGATCTCGGATCTGATCTCTGAAGATTTACTTTACCTCTTCAAAGACACCCAATAAGCCTATGTTGGAGTTCTTGCCATATCACGATTATGTATACAAGTTTTTTCCCAGCTGCAAATTACTTCAAAGAGGAGGTCATATCAGACACCACGATATTGGTTACATTGGATACTTCTACACCACACCACTCTAAAATGCTTTCCAGTAAAGATGTATGGTGTCGATGGTGATTGGTGAATGAAAGAACCAGATTCATGCTAGGGATTCCAAAGATACTTTGGCGATATCTGAAATGAAGCAAAAAAAAGCATGGACCTCACCCCAACCCTCAACCCTTTGAATTTCCTGTTGGAGATTACAGTTTTCATTGCTTTTTCGTGCAAGTCAAGATCAAGTGTAAATTACAGCTATGAGGACTCAACAAAAGTGGATATCCCTGGAGCGAAGGCAAAGGACTGTGGGCCATTAGAGTGCAGTATAATCAGTTGGAGGTCCGCTTAACAAATCTGGTTTCCATGATGGTCACTGATGATAGTCGGTAAGTCCTGAGAAATTTAATCTGAACCCTTATGGCTTGCATTACGCGGAAAGTAGATCGAAGGGTTTGCAGTAGGCCAACGTCGAAAAAAGGTTTTTTGAGGTAACGTGGACAGGTAGATAGAAGACCTTGTATCGTCTTTCTATAAACATTTAACCATCTATGTGTCCCAATTGCTCCACCCCACGTCTTCGTCTATTTATTTATCATAAATTTAATTATTGAAGTCTGATCACACTAACTAAATAAGTGGTTTACATACGTCCTTACTCTTGGAAGTATTCGAATCACTTTAAGCCTTGCAATTGTTACAAACATATCAGATTTAACTAATATGAAACAGCTCCATCCTAGAGGTCCCCATGCAGTTTACAACGCAATGCCATATGTCTTTAATACCGCTGCCCTTAAATGTACCATAAGCGCCGGCCCTGCGTGAAGTCGCACTGAGTCGCACTTGTTATGAATGGCGTCTACTTAGGCGCTTAAATCTGACTTATAAAATGCCGGATACAGATTAAAGAAATCGTCAGTTTTCCCGTCTGGACTACGTATAAATTTGGTTTGGCCGCCATTTGAATTTTAACAATGCCGCCATTTTCAACTAGTGAGTCCTGATCTCGGCCTTATGAGCAACTTAGACTAGTAAAAATGGTGGCCAATACCCATGTTTGTGATACCAGAGATTCCATTAATTTAAAAGCATTGACTTGAATGGTCAATAATCTGTGGGTTGACAAGCCATCTTGGAATTTCAGAATGGTGGCCTGTTTCAATTACATAATGTACAATTTGTCCCATATCTTGGCTTGTGGAGAAACGTAGAAAAGTGAAAGTGGTGGCAAATACCAATGTTTGTGATACCAGGGATTATATTAAAAGCATTTCCTTATTTTGTATTTAATTGGGTTTAGTCGCCATCTCCTGTATTCAAAAATGGCCGCTTTTCAATCTTATACGTAGTCCCAGGACGGAAAAACTGCCGATCTATAATCTGTTATCCGTCGATTTTATAATCCGAAAAGCCTAATGAGACGCCATTCATACGAACTAAGTGCGACTTCACTGCGCCGGCGCTTTGGTAAATTTACGGGCGAGATAATTAAAGACATATCGCATTGCGTAAACTGCATGGGGCCTGCTCTAGGATGGAGCTGTTCATATTTTAGTTAAATCTGATATGTTTGTAACAAGTGAAGTGCTTAATGTGATTGAATACTTCCCAGTAAGTACTATGTTAAACACTTATTTAGATTATGTGATCAGACTTCAATAATTAAATAGATTAATAAAAGTAGACGAAGACGTGGGGGTGGAGCAATGGACACATAGATTGTGGTAAGTTTATAGGAGAACTACAAGGTCTTCAATCTACCTTTCCGCGTAATCACAAACCGTTTTTCGGAGTTGGCCTACTGCAACCCCTTCGATCTACTTTTCCGCCGTATGCGCCATAAGTGTTCAGATAAATTCTCCGGACTTACCGGACTATCTCAGTGACCATCATGGAAAACCCGATTTGTTAGGAGTCCTCCAACGATTATACTGCCCTCTACTGGCCCACAGTCCTTGCCTTGCTCAAGGGATCCACTTTTGTTGTAGGTCCTCATAGCTGTCATTACACTTGATCTTGACTTTGCACGAAAAGAGCATGAAACGTAATCTTCAACAGGAAATATCAACTGGCTTTGAGAGTGGTGGGTCAATGTTGTTTTGCTTAATTGTGCTATCGCAAAGTATCGGAATCAAAGCATGATCTGTCTTTATTCCACCCATCACATCGGGAACAATCCATCACATCTTTATGAGAAAGCATTTTAAGCGTGGTGGAGAGTATCCAATTTTAAAATATCTGGTCTGACTATGACATCCTCTTTGAAGGACTTTGCAGCTGGAAAAAATTTGTTATACAGACATCGTGATATGTTCACCGAACTCCACAATATGGTTATTGTTTCTTTTTTTAAAAAACTTAAAAAAAGCAAAAAATAAAAAAAATCTTCAGAGATCAGATCCGAGCTGCACTTTGCCAAGACCTTCCGCAGATGGCAAAAAGATTCTGCATGGTTATATGAGCAGGTCGAGATAGAGAGAGAGTTACTTAATTCCAACAAGTAGACAGGGAGAGTGGGAGCTTGGTCTCCGGTGCCCTTGAGGAGCAAGTCCAATACTACTTTGCTCATGATCTATACAGATGTGCTACGACTGTACCATATTTGTCTTGCCCAAAATAAAGATGTTTAAGTGTACTGACCAAGAAACTTGGGTAAGCTCTAAAATCTGGTGATTTCGTGGTGACTAAGTCACGGAATCCATCACAAATCTGTTTGTGACCCAAATTGGAACAGCAATACGTTTCGGTTATCTGCCAGATTCATCTTTATCATCGATGGCCTCTAATCCCAAATGGCAAGAGTAACCTGTGGCCATGTCATCGAAGGCCGTCTAACAGGGAACCCCCAAGTGACTCTCAGGTAGACTTATAAACACCGGCTGATACATCAGCGGGGTGGAGACAAATACAATTTGTGCATATATAGGTCTATTCGGTCTGCAAGCTTTTTAGATGGGTTGAGTGGGAGGAAAATTTGCTGGCACATCTAAGATCTTGGTAGTGGATAAAGCCTAGATCAAGCTGATGACGCAAGGGGGTATTCCAGAGACAATTTCGTGAGGATAGTTTCGAACTAGACAGCATGTTAAATGTTCTTGAAAACTTTGTGTTTGCATGTGGTGTATGTCAAAGAACAGCAAAGGCAGCACAGTTGGCAAGAACAGCATATGTAAGGCAGACTTTGGTACACAATGTGTAAAACGTATGGTCCAGCAGGCTATCCTGACTCATCATAATCTGTGGTACGTAGAAGAAAGTCGGAAAAAATCAGCTGAGACAAATTTGTACCCGGTACATTATCTTCATGAGTGCTGGAATTTCACTTGAATTTACAATCCAATATCTTTAGCAATGGCATCAGGATGTAACCAAGTTTCCTGCCACGGCTAAGTTTTCTTACTCACAAGGTTGGTGTCCAGAAAATCAGGTGAGAGATCGGTGGTCATTTGTCCGATGCAGTTTCTGATAGGAGTGGTATATCTCCACTATACTCATTTTTGGAAATAAGATCTCTCCAACTGATGTTAAGTAAAACTCCTTCTAAGAAGTGTATAACAACAGCCATTGCTCATGTCCTGCAATCTTTTGGTGTTAATGGTCCCACGTCTCACCTCCATAGAGAGTGTACTCTTTACACATGCCCTGAAGAATTTAAGTTCTATCCTGACTAGTACTGGGTAACCCATGTAGTCATGTAAGCCTCTAATGGAATTTGAATAGCCTATTTTTTTTTTTTCTTGGTGATGGATGCAAAAAATATATTCTTCTTCGCATTTTAGTCAGGATAAGTGTAAAAATGTATAATGGTAATGTCTATATACTGATATTTGTTTACATTTCATGACAATTACATATTAATGAAAACATAAAAAATTGTCTAGTGCGACCTTTTAAAAATCTTCCACATGGCGGCTGATTTTGAAATAATTGGCATGCAGTGATGGGATTATCATCATAGTACATGCAATGCTAAACCATTTTTTAGACGCTTTTATTACTGGAAGGCTGAGATTTTTTAAAAAACAAGTGTATGAGATAGGCGGCCATTTGGAAATCCAAGATGTCGGCAGAGCTAAATTAGATACAAGTGAGCCAGTGCTGTTAATGGGTATTAACATGGGTATTGCCACCCGTTTACTCTTCCACGTTGCTCACACGCTAAGATATAGGACATAATTTAAACGTAATTTAAAACGGCGCACATTGGGCCAGAATCACCTCAAGCTTGCCAAAAACAAAATTTGCGAATGTGACTTTTATTTATGTTTTTTTAGTCCTCTAGGGAAATAAAACATCCCAAAGAACACATTATGTTTAAATTTTTATTTTTTTAAGGATTTTAAACAAGGTGCCTATAACGTCCATAAAAATGAAAAAAGCGTGGCAGTTGCTCCAAAAATGATAATACCCCACCAAATATGAAAACTCCGTGTGAGGAAGAGGAAGAATGAAGATCCATTTTTTTAAAATGCTCTGTCACCACATGATTATGCACGGATTAGAAATATACTAATAAAAAAAATAATGTGTCCACATTAGGGGAAAAATCGCTTTTTTACCAAAAACGGCTAGAAATTCCCTTTTTTGGAAAAAAGAGTCAAAAAGTTGGATTCCCGTTGATTCCCGCGATGATTCTAATATCAACATTTTAATCAAGCCTATCTTTCATTAATACTAAATTCTTTTGCCACAACAATTTTCCACACTGCATATTGGAGGTATTTAAAGCACCCAACCAATGCTCAAATGCCGTTTTTTAAATGAACAATTCAACTTGCCGCAGCCACCGCGCTGCGATGTATGCACTATAGTCCGTCTAAAAATCAATATTTCGTAAGAACTTCCAGCACTTGAAGAGGTACAGATTCTGATTCTAGAGGTATATATTATTCGCATATCTGGTGGAAAACAATATTCCCATATGACCATCATTTATAAAATAGGGAACACGTGTGTAAATTTAGCTTAAGAAGAATCATGGAATCTAAGTTATCTGAGGCTTGTAGAAAACTTTTGTAATGCTTGGTTTCTTAGAGTATTAAAAATAAATTCCAAGGTTAAAATCGTGAAACAGAAAGTTCTGCAGCTTTCTCTGCCTATTCAAGTTCTTTAAAATGTAAATTAAAAAAAAAATAATACTTTCAGCCAGAAAAGCAATCTAAATTCAATTGTAGGAATGATAAGTATTTTCTTTTTATGAATACGGGCCTAAAATGGTTAATGAATGTTGTATCTGCTATTTACGTTAAAGACACTATCATGATTTGAAAATATTTGAAATTTGCAGATAGCTTCAAAGTGAAGGATAAGTCTTTAGATTCCATAAGTTACCTTTCCACCTGTAGAAAAGTGACAGAAAGAAGAAACAGGCAGTGTTCCATGATACGATTCCCCTTCATTTACGTGTTGTAGTAATTGTCCGAACGGACAGTATGACAAAATTTCGATTCTGTCCTTATTATCTTGCTCTGGTCCATATCATTTGCATGGTATTTAGGGATACCTGTACTTGTTACATACAATTCACAAATCTGATTTTGATGATTTTTTCGATTTCTGATTTAGCAAATCACTTATAGTGTCTCTAAGGTCGTCGCACATTTTCCGCCATATTAATTGTAACAAACGTAATGTTGAGGGAGGGGTAAAACTTATTTCAAAGTATACGTTGTGAAAAGCTGATGTTGTGATAGTGGGAAAATCCAAATCCCGGCAATTCTTAACTCGAGTGGGGTCAAAGGTTACGTACAAAATTCTGAACCTAAGAAAAATGACGGAAATAGCAAACGCCCCCAATCAAATGTAAATCACCTTTGTGATGCGAAAACAGTTTCCCAAGTCTCACATAATCAGTGTCTTATGCTTTATGTATTACGTTCTTCAAGAAGCATTAGAAACGGTATTTAAAAGCTTTTCAAATGAACTTTTGGGGATCACATATTATTTTTAAAGTTACAATAAAATGTTTTGACCATGTATTTTGTATTTAATTTCTAAATGACGTCACTATACTTCAAATTTCGCAGGTCCAAGAACACCCTAAATGCTAAAATTGTCATTGTTTTATTGGCCTTTGTATGGATTACAATGCATATTATAATGACCAAGAAACGTATTTTAATGACGTAATCATAGATTTCTAATTTACCGTCAAATTTCTCATGTCCAAACCCCCCTATATGCTAAATAGTCATTGTTTTTGGGCTATTTGTATGGTTTACAATGCATATTATCATGAACCAATCGAAAACAGTATTGATGACGTCATATATTTTCTAAATATTACCAATCAATTTCTCATGCCCAAGAAACCCCTATATGCTAAATAGTCCATTGTTTATGGATTCTTTTATGGATAAACATTCATATTATCAATGACCACTCAGAAAACAGTATTTTGCATGACGTCAATATATAGTTCTAAACATTACCCCCTTCGAATTTCCTCATGTCCCAGACCCCCGTTATGGTCAAATTATAATTGTGTTATGGTCCATATCAAACATTACAATTAATTTTTCAAATTGACCAATCAAACAGCATATAATGCCGTCATACCATTTGAAAATCTTTCCATGAACTCAGCGGTCAACAACCCCTGTTACCGCAAAATTGACCAAATCACCTCTAATTTCAACAATATTTTTGTTTTTTTTTTTTTTTTTTTTTTAATTTCATGCGGCCATCGTGAAATTCAAGATGGCAGCAAACCAATCATTACAAGTAAGACGGTGCGTTCAATGGAATATCCCTGGTATCACCAACATGGGTATTGCCGCCATTTTACTCCTCCAAGTTGCTCCTAAGCCGAGATATAGGAAAAAAAATACTGAAAAATGGCGCCAGTTTGAATCCAAATGCTACTGAGGCGTGTTGAAAAAAATGCCCACCTAAATTTTTTTTGAAATCAGCACCCCAAAAATTGCACAAAGTAACTAATAAAATCAATTTGGCACAATGCCACGGGAAAACATAACAACTGTACTAAATCATCAATACATAGTCCCGACTCCCAATGTTGGCTATCACTCACTCACTGGAATTTAAATGAAAATGATCCGAAATGTCGAGGGTAAGTGAAATGGAATTTTTCTTCACAGAACCTTTATTTAAAAGAATGTCCTGGTTGACCCGTTAAAAAAAAAAAATTGCTGAATTCATCATTTTAGGCTCTAATCATGAGGCCACAATAGAATTGAACGGAAATAATACCCTCAATGTGTTGATCTTATTTCTTTCCAGCGGTCGATCCTTGTGTTGATATGCCATGCGAGAATGGAGGAACGTGTAACCAGATGGATTGGGAGGATACAACTGTTTTTTTTAAACAAAAAAACAAAAAAAAAACACAAAACCCTTTGGTGTGATGTGTTTGAAGGGAGAACGGCCAGAAGGTATGCACTGGATTTTATATACATTACTGCTTTTTGGAATTGGCATAAGGAAAATTAGGCGGAGCTTTTCAAAAAGAAACTTAACAGTTTGATGCAATATGTTTTGTCTGTAAAATAAGTTGGGATGAGTGGAGTGATCAAACAAACCTAGAAATCATATAACACAAACAATTCGTTCAAAAATATTTATTGTGCATGATATTGTAAGGTTATTAACTTTTTTAGGAGAAGAATGCTTTATACAAGCAAATGATCATTAAAACTCTTGGTCAATCTGAAATAGCTTTGGAAATAATCTGAAACATATTTGACAATGAAAGAAAGAATTCATGACAAGCAATGTAATTGCTGGCATAGCAGCTTTGAAATACAGGCTGCGTAAACCAAACTAGAACCCTGATTGAAGTTTTTAATTAACTTCGTCGTTGGCGGGAAAACCTTATATGTGCTTTGCCTTTAAGGGCAAAAACCTCACAATCAATAATCGTCGGACCACATCCCATACTGACGTATTTGCAAATACGCATTTCGAGAAAAACGGCTTTGAGATTTTGCCGATTTTAATTTGGCTTCATACCGTTTAATTAAAATATATTTCAATTAAAACCTAGTTAAATTTCAAATATTTAACTAATCACTTCATTAATTTAGATATGTAGATTTCGTTAAATAAAATACGTCCAACTTTGTGAAAAACGGGTCAAAATAGAGCACTTTCCACGTGTAAATACAAATACGACGGCGCAAAATACGTCGTTATGTGACGCGTTTTCTCAATACGACGGGGTCACTATTTTATGGCATACTTCTATGTAATTTGCTAGATTTTTTTTTAAAAGTATTTTACACTTGAGTTTGTCTCTTTTTTGAGGACCTCAAGACCTCACAAACCATGTTTGCCATTTTTTTTCCAAACAGACAAGTTGATAATCAAGATGGCCGCCACAAATAGGGCAAAAAGCATTCAAGTACTAAAATCCACACATATT
Organism: Ophioderma brevispina; assembly: GCA_023653785.1. Taxonomy (NCBI): domain Eukaryota; kingdom Metazoa; phylum Echinodermata; class Ophiuroidea; order Amphilepidida; family Ophiodermatidae; genus Ophioderma; species Ophioderma brevispina. The sequence continues at coordinate 3,915 of JAMKCH010059732.1, read as the reverse complement.
GCCTTCAAAGTCACCGAGGGTGAGATTTAAACAACATTATATGAATAGACATAACTGTTTAATAAAACTGTTTTTTGTACAATAAGGTGCTTCAAATTCATATTGGCGCCAATATGGCTAGGCCATTTAACTGTGCACAAGCAAGTAAAAATATGATTTGCGCAAAATTCATACATGGTGCCCTGTGCAACAGTCTTGAGTATTTTAAGCCACAAAAATATGACCTGTAACACCCGAAATCTTAACTATTTTCCCTCTCTTGTTGATTTCTGTCAAATTAATGATGGCCGCACCATCATCAAATTACACATTGCTCAAAACAGCAACAGAAGATCAGTTAAAGACATGAGGAGATTTCAAAAGAATCGCCCCAATTTTTCTCGAACCTGGTTTTTTTTACATATTTGAATGCCTACCATGTATTAGATCACACCTGAATGAAAGCCGAATACGCCGTCTTTATGTAATAAGATGTGACTTAGTAGTTTCTGTCATGCACGACAGAAAGTCAAAGCAAACATACGTAATAACATATAAACAGCATTTATAGGCGCCATTCCAAAAATTATCAAAGCGCAACGACGAAAATTACAAAACAAAAACAGAGTCAAATGATGGATACACAAATGGGACTTCAAGCCTTTTTTGAAGCTAGTATGGTACAAGCCTCCTGATGTTTTGGGAGGCTGTGTTCCCTAGTAAGGGTGCAGACAATAAAATGGCTTTGTCCCCAATACGATTTTGCCAACATGAACGGTAAGAAGTGTTTTATCCAAAGATGATCGTGGTGTGACTGGAACAGTGGTGACATTTGCTTTATTGCTTGTTTTCCTCTGGGGCCGATTACGATAGCAGGCAAGTTTAAAAAAGGTTTGCGGTTTTCTTTGCACCTGGTTGGTCCAAATAACTTTCCAAATGTTCTCGGTAAGGTGGTCTACAACCGATCGAATGCAATTTGAGAGAAATTCATAACCAAACAAATCTACTCTGTCACTTTAAAATTTTAACTACAAATTTTTTTTTTTTTAAAAAAAAACAAAAAATAAAAACGTTGTTTTAATGATCAAAAGCACTAAAGGAGGGGCAATCTTGACATCCAACTATGGATGCCACATCCATATCCCTAACGTCCTAGAGGAAAATCGGATGATCCCCGCAAACGGGAGCTCAAGCTAGCGTTATTTCTTGTGGGACCGAGGCAATTTCCCTGACCCCAAGGCAGGGGTTCCGCTCCGAAATGTTCAAAAAGTGCATAAATGCAGTTAAGGGAAGAAGTTAGGTGGCGGCCAACTGCTAAATAATTGGTAAAGTTTTTGAACTGACCATATATAAAATTTTATTTGTCTTTTGGAATGGTGAAACATGACAAATTTTATTTCAAGTCCTCATGCTATAGCTGCTTACGAAGTGGTCTACAGCAACAAGATTAATTAGCCTGACTCAGGCAACTTGCATGCTGGAGTTCTGCCAATTAGGATGACTAGAAGCTTTTGCCCAGTGTGTATATATGGGACACATAAGGATTACACTTAGACTTGCCATACCAATGCGCCAAGTTGATGGGAACTTTTGTAAATGCCATGCAGAGGGTAAGGTAATAACGGTAATAGTAGCATGTCTATCATCACGATATAATAATTGTGTTACGAAAAGTCGTCAAGATCTTCAGTGAGAGAAGGTCATACTTGGTTTCACCATATTCACACGTGCTTTAGCAGCATTCCTTTAATCTTATCAAGGCATTGGAAGTTGCATTTAATACAGGTGAGGTCAAAAAACTTCCCTGATTGTGTCCGCCATTTTGAATTCTAAGTAAAAATATATCTAAATAATGTGGTAAAATCTGAAGCTTAGATCATTATCTTTTAATTTTCTGCAAAAGTTATTTTTTTCGTGTTTAGGGATAGACTGAAGAATTTCTAGTAAACTATATCTAACATATGCGGTAAAAATCTGAAGCTTAGATCATTATCTTTAATTTTCGCAAAAGTTATTTTTTCGGTTAGGTTAAACGAGCTAGTCGTTTGAATCAAGTAGTCGGTTTTTTGCCGTTTCCTGTCCACGGATCCAGATTGGAACGATCGACGTTCGTTTGAAGTCCGATCAGGGTCCAGAAGAAGTCGAGCTATCCTATTGACTCCAGAAATAAATTTTGCGCTATATAACCCCACCACAAAATCAGTCACATCTTCCATCAATGTCCCTCTTAACGTTTTTTATTAGTCTCATCACTCATAAATCATTTCAACAATAAATTACTTAGTGATACCAGGGGTTGCATTAGCCCTTAGGGGACATTGCGCCATCCTCTTTTGAAGGTGTTGGTGCACAAATTTATATTTCTGGATTCTTTAAGGGCATCACATAATTTATGCCGATAACTTAGGTTGGAATAATGTTACTGACAATTTTTATCCACATTAAGCCTTGCGCAACCTGCTGGATACACGTAATCAGTTTTCTGGAAGATTGTCTGACTCATACCATATTAAGGAACATACATCGGTAACAGCGTTTTGAGGTTTAAAAGTATTGTTTTTTAATTTTTTAGTGTTTTAAATTTTTTGAAAAGGTATTTTCAAATAAAATCTTAGCATTATTATCTTACTTTTAGTAACTTTAAAGATCCCACTTATTATTTTTGAACATAACATCGCCCTTGATCATCTTCGAGGTAGTTAGTTTCTTATTGGCCGCTGTGCATTCAAAGGGAATCCGTAGATAGGGGAAAAGCTGACACTGTATTCAAAATACGTAGCTCGGTCTGTACTTACGCTTGGGGCAAAATTTGTACAGGGACAATTAATTGGCATAATTGCTATAACAGTCAAACCAATGTTTATGAAAGATTAAAGGCATAGTTTGCCCTACCCAATGGCTATACTTAAATGTTAGACCTAACTGAAATGCTTAAACATAATTTGTTAGAAACATTTTTGACAAGCAGCAGAAAATTTTAAAATCTTTTCAATTGCTTTCATGTTACCTAAATCAGGTTATGGCCAAGCATTTTGATTTAACACCGGTCTTGTTTTGCTATAAGATGCAGCAAGTACCTCCTAAAAGTATGGTACTGTAATCATGTATTGCTCTTTGTTAGCCGGTTAATGTGCATATATCTATTGCAATTCCTTGACATATCAGAATCAAATATCAAGAAAATCGATTTTTTTTCAAATTGATGAATTTATAGACAATGTCCAACAAATTGGTCCAACATGTCATTAAACTTATATAAATTTCATTGAGTATAAACTGAAGAAAAAATTCATTAGAGTATTTGAAATGTACTTTCAAAAAAAAATAATGCTGAATTATTTTTGCATGAAAATGGGAGCTACTATCATTTTCTTTGACGTGTTATCTCTCATTGTGTTACAGTGAAAATCCGTTTGAACACGGCCAAATTCGAATACAATCTTCTTTCTCTCAAAGCAAGATAGTGTAACATGGCTCTTTTTTAATGTCATAATGTCATATCTTTTTTTCAAAAACATAAATCAGAAATGGTGATTTTTTCCACTGTTCACAAAATATTCCCAATTAAGAGAATTTATTCAAATTTCGCCATTTTATATCACTGACTAGATGATTTCAAATCAAGTGTATACCTCTCATACAGTACAATTGCCATTGCACGATACATCCATATTCTACGGCAACTTATCTCAACTTCGCTGCAATCCATTTAAATGAATTTAACTTATTCGGTACTGCGATGCATTTTTTTGGGGGTATGAAACGAAATCTTTAAACATGTTCGAATTTTGACTTTGTATTTAAACCGGGCCCTACCTAATTTTATATTTATTTCCTCATTAATTGATTTTTCTACAACTTTTGATACATTATTCTGTGACAATTTGGGAGATAACACAAAATATTGTTTTGATGCATTTTTAGATTTTAAACAAC
>JAMKCH010059727.1:0-49651 GCA_023653785.1 Ophioderma brevispina | reverse complement strand
GATTACTTTCTGCAAAGAGTTCGGCTTATAATCCGATGAATGAATGCTCCGTCTTAACACTCCATGATGGATGAGTCGCGTACCACGATAAGGCTGAATGCATTTGGAGATAATGCAATAAAAACACATCCTACCATTGCGAACGACAGTTACATGCGTACAGCGGAAATGCGTATCCAACTTCAACAGAGTCATTGACGATCCATAACACGAGTACATTCGAACTGAACACCGTAAATCCAGCAGAGAACGAGATAACGCTTAGTAAAGCACAAGTCTAAACACCAATACTACGACTCCGCCTAATTCGCGTAACTGCGTATACATAGTAAAGTTGCACAATAACTGTTTCTGTGGACGATTAGAGAATATTCACGTAAATTCCTTCTCATCAATCTAGTTCTAGTTAGCGTAAGACTGGTAAATAGTCACGGTCTTGATAACTTTTTTCCAAGTGTTTTTGCACTCACTGACCTGACTAACTCCGTCGATTTCAATCCATTCCTTGCGACTTCCCATTATTCCGTAAACAATACTGGGCTGAAGAAAGACTCCACAATCACGGACCACGGCAACACACTCGTAGAACTGAACAAGCAAGAAAATGATAATATAGTCCATAGAACAAGGATTCAACTCAGACGATAATAAAATCCACTGGTATATGACGACGCAGCTACGCTAACTATCACTCATAGCATAACAGGAGATAATCTATGATTTGAAATTTTCGGAACGCAAGTTAACACGACCGACTCGGATGAAAACAAGAGACAGAATGACGCAAAAACAAGCTAGCGCAAATGACACTGGCAAGACCACGAAACCCGAAAGGCGGGAGCCGCAACATGTGACCAAGGCAAACCAGCATCATGTTGCTAGGAGACACAAATGTCCAACCTTCGATAAAACTGTTTATGTGTTGACGACGGCTACGCCTTGCAAACATAAACTGCATTATATGAGTGCACCCAGGCAAATCTTACAATCTTAAGCCCTCACCCAAGATAAACAGTTGGTGGAATCATCTTGAATTCAATCATTGACTTCTTTTGTATCTGGATTTGGGTCTTGAATTTATTGTAGTATTTTCTTGAATTCATGGATGCAACAAAAGTTAATTCCTCATTGTACTGGGTATTTAAATATAAGATGATTTTTCCAATTCAAGACATTTTCAGTTTACAGTGTAGGAACAAATACGAAATTCAGCCCATGTTTTACATTGAAATAAAAGCAAATCAAAATCACCTTTTTTCTCTCTTTTAAGACATTTCTGTAACCAAATACCAGGTAAGAAATCTATTGAGTGTCTAATCTACATGAAATTACTATTATGACACAATATTTGAGTGTCTCAAAATCTCTCGTTGCACCTTTAACTATGTAATACAGCCTCAACAGCTGGTAAACACTAAAATACAACATCAAATGAATCACTTAAAGGGGCATTTCATGATCCACAGCCTCATCCCCTGACTTACCTCGAAAAAGTTGAGATTTTATATCATCTGAACCGTTAGCCTTAGTAATCAATGTGTAAATGTAATTAATCTTATGTGCAAATTCAGTCGTATCTGTAAGAAATTCACAATTTTGTATTTTCTCTCCGTAAATGGACAGAAATTATAGCACAATGGCCTATGGGACTGTGGGAAACAAGCATTTGCTCCTAACACAGAACCGCAAGGTCGAGATCAACTAAAAGTTGTGAATAAGCTTTTCTCAAGGATATCTAATTAACAATGACCAAAACAAACCAGTATCATGTTGCTAGGAGACGTGAATGTCCAACCTTCGATACAACTGTTTATGTGTTGACGACGGCTACGCCTTGCCAACTAAACTGCATTATTGATGCACACCCAGGCACATCTTACAATCTTAAAAGCCCTCACCCAAATAACATTGGTGGAATCATCTGAATTCAATCATGACTTCTTTTGTATCTGGATTTGGGTCTGTGAAATTATTTCAAAGTTAATTTCTTGAATTCATGGATGCAACAAAAGTAAATTCTCATTGTACTTTGTACTGGTATATAAATATAAGATGAATTTTCCAATTCAAGACATTTTCCAGTTTACAGTGTAGGAACAAATAGAAATGCAGCCCATGTTTGACAATGAATATTAGCAAATCAAATCACCTTTTTTCTCCTTTTCAAGACATTTCCTGTAACCAAATACCAGGTCAGAAATCTATTGAGTGTCCTAATCTACATGAAATTTACTATTATGACACAATTTATTTGAGTGCTCAAAATCTCTCCTTGCACCTTTAACTAGGTAACAGCCTCACAGCTGGTAAACACTAGAAATTACAACAGCAATGAAGCACTTAAGGGCAATTTCCGATCCCACAGCCTCATTCCCCCCCTGACTTCACCTCGAAAAAGTTGAGATTTTAATATCATCTGAACCTGAGCCTTAGTAATCATGTGTAAATGTAAGTATCTTATTTGCCAATTCGATCCGTATCTTAAAATCACATTTTGTATTTTTTCCCTCCGGGGTACATGGACCGAATTATAGCACAATGGCTATGGGACTGTGGGAACAAGCATTTGCTCATACCCCAGAACCGCGGTCGAATCAACTAAAAGTTGTGAATAAGCTTTTCTCAAGGATCTCTAATTAACAATGAAATTAAAAACATAAGTTACTGTAATCATGAAATGTACCGTTAATACAGCACTATGAGTAAACGATCGAATCTACCAAGAGGGCTCATCAGTAACATAGGATGGCACATGTTAACAGCACTGGACCATGCATGTTTTCTGTATCAAAAATCATAGGTCAAATCCAGGTTTTGTATTTGCGCTTAATCACTTGTGAAGGAAAGCTATTGAATTGATTTTATTAGCTCATGTGATCCTTGTATTCAAAACAATATGCTACAAGAAGGCTTCAAAATCATACAAACAACTCAACAAAAAATTTCCGTCGGGAAATGAATATTTGCAGTTCATGACCGGGCACCTCATTTTATTGTTTGAATGCTTAACAAGGTATCATTTAAAAATACAGCAAGTAACTTGCCCAATCCCCCTGGCAATGGCAGTATACACAAGGTGGTTATTGGCACAGTGACTTTGACCTTGGTATGTGCCCTTGACCCTCAACAACATATGAAGGAACCCTTTATTGCGCAAAAAAACTTCGAACCCAAGTCGGTTGTAATCGATTCAAAGACGACCACAAAACAAAACTAACCAAACCGGAACATTAACCTAAGTTGACCTTTGACATCCTCCACATATGAAGGAACCCCTATTGGCACCTCAACTCCAAGCCTGGTTTAAATCGGACCTTAACTTTTTTCGAAGGAGAACGCGAAACGAAACCTAACCAAACGTGAATACACATACATACAACACCTAACACATCCAACAGACTGAGCAGTGCGTGGCGCCCAAGCTTCATTCATAGCGCAAACTGGCGAACGATCATTTGGATCGAGCCGAACAGTGACCGGATTTTAAGTCACTGTGCGCGTTTAAATAGATCAGTGAGTGTCGAGTGTGAATCCCGTACGAGCCGCGCCGTTTAAATTGCCTTGCTTTACTCGGTGGTGCATAATTGTGCTGCAAAAACTAGCATCACAATCTTTTTTAAAGACCGTAACATGAAGGATTGCCCACATGCAGTCAACGAATCATTCCACGGGTGGTGCATAGGCTAAACCCTGGGCTACCTGGTACCCGGGCCTGGTACATGGCCCAGCTATAAATATCGTGATCTGCGATTGAACACGGAGTCAAGCGATGCCTCGTTCAAATGGATCCCGTTTGTACCGTTATTCATACCAAAAAAATACGTAGACTGGAGTTGATTCTTCCACTCAAACGGTTTTTATTGGAAATATTGTATCAAACATCTTTTCGACTTTAGAATGTTGTCAAGTTTTAATTGATACGTGCTAACCTATGGGAACGTCAACAACGACGCTATCTTGGCCGTCCCCCCCTGGACATGAGCACCCTCGGCAAGATCCACCCCCCCCCCCCTCTGCTTTTCAGCGCGGGGGATAAACGGATAATTTACAATTTCAGTTTTTTCATGGTGCAGTTGATGTTACTACTTGAGTGCAATGTTTTTATCCCACAACCCTACCACCATAGGCCCACGTGACGTCTTTGTTTTTACAAACAGAAAATACAAAATTAGGATTTTTTCTACCCAGTAGGTTGAAATCTGCACATAGATAAGGCACAGTATCTGCCATATAGGCCAACAGTTCATATGAATATAACAAAAACCTTATTTAGGGTTAAGGTCGGATTCATTGGATATAAAGGTCTTAAGAAAAATTACCAAAAATCAAACCTCTGAATCAATTTAGTCCCAAACTCTTGACTATGGTAAGATGAAACGCTTCCTCCCAATTTTTTTGCAGTTTCAAGACTGCATGATTTGTTTAGTGTTTTTAATTTATTTTTTAAAAAATTCCCTAATTTTTTTACAATACTAATTTTTTTTCCCCCAGACTAATGGAAGGTGCTTAGCTAAAAGTTTAGGGATGTGTGTATCAACAAATACCGAAAATCTAATCTCACGTTTGCTTTTTTGAATCACTTGTTTAATTCTTTAAAAATATTTTAGGGAAAAAATAATTTAGGGACATTAAAATCACCTATTATTTCAAATAGAATCACTCAATCTGCAAAATCTAACGGAGAATTTTTCTATATTTTGGATTTCCTTTTTCACGTGACACCTTATTCATCACCAAGGGAGTTTCTTCTAGGAAAATTAAGTTAAAGATGGATACTTCAGATTTCTAGAAATTCCTTCTTCAACAAAACGTGTTGTTGTTGCGACCACCTTTTTTTTGTTTTATGACACACCGAAAAATTAAAAATGTAAAATTTTTTTTATTTCTTTACTTTCCCATTAAAACAAACACCAATCGATAACTCAATCAATTACAAGAGAAATATATTGAAATAACATTGTAGTTTTCACACAAAATTGCCCTGCATTTTGGTCATTTTCTATACGCCAAAAATCCCCTTGTATAAGTCATTGGAATTTGAAAATGCATTACGTGACATATCTCTAAAATCCTTTGGGAAAAAATTAAATTGGCACAAACATTTTTCTTTACAATACCACATTCATGACAATTTCAACACGATCTGGGCACGAAGCCTAGCCGATAATCCTACCATAAGTTTTTGAGACGATACTGATGGATCGTGAAAATATGCCCTTTCCCTTCTCCCAATCTCTCGCTATATTTATCTAATTAGGTCTTACCCTATGGATATCCCTATTTCAATAACACAGTGAATCAAATCATCTGATGAAGTATGATGATCTGAAGGCTGTCCCTTGACGGCGAAAGACGGCGACAGCTGCAATGCATGTGCTCCAACTTGTGTCCCTGCTTCAGAAGACTTGATGCACCTCACCGACCGGACACCACCCGACAAGTGGACGCTCGTTTAGTCACCCTGTATTGCTTTGGCTTATTTGCTGAAAACAACCAAACAACTTAATATTGCTGTATTTAAGTTCTGTAATTGGCTAAATGTTACCAGTTTTCCAATAAACTAATTAAGCAATCACAGCATTTTTTGAAGTAGCAACCCCAATTTTTTAAATTTGAGAGTTTTGCCAGTGTGTTGCCTAGTAACTAATACCTGCGAACATAATCAAAAGTAATATTGCAAAGAAAGGGATTTTGTAATTAGAATTGAGATCCCAGATTTTGAATTTAATGCGGAGCTGGAAAACACCAAATTTCTGTCCGGTCCATTAGAAAATAGTGCTCCTCACGAAATGACCTACCTTGCCATGCCTGAAACCCATGGAACACTAATTGATAGCGTAGACACGTACATTGGCATACTCTACTTCCCACTTTTTCATATTGAAGTAGGGGGGCTTATAGAGGGTCAATTTAGGTCATATTTCAACACCTGGCTCATCACCCCTTAGTTTGATTGAGATATGTGTACTGACAACCGAAATCTGTGAAAAAAAAATTAAAAAATTGAAAATTTCGGACTGCTCCCGCCAAACGTTGAACAATCCAGAATGGCCCCAAAAAACACATTTTTTTGGCCATAATCTCGTCATTTTTCATCTTTTTTGGGCTGGTTTTGGTGTCTAAAGCCCTAGGTTTTTGAGGTCCTCCTGGATCTAATATGACATTCCTATTAACACTGTAGTGATCTAATTTAATGTTCGGTTTATAATTGTTACTTTTTTTTTCTTAAAAAATTATTTCAAGACTTGGAGATCGCAAGTAATGCTGCGCTATGCTCCACTGCTTGAAATGTTTATTACAATGTTATCATAACCTTCATACCATTCATGCTGTTTATTCTCTATCCATCCTATCCTCTTCTTCTCATTCTCTGGCAGTATGCAAGTATGTATCAGCACCACATCTCTGCTTTTCTAACTAATTACACTGCTAAACTTCACATGCTTTAAATCCTCCATCCTTGCTTGCTTCCTCTTCCCTATGCATTAAGTAGTAGATTTATCTTTGCAGATTAAGGTGTTGGCAATTAGGATTTGGTTTTCTCGTAAGGAGTACCCGCAAGCCGACTTTAATAAACGCGGAGATGAGGAGCAAGCGTGCATTCGTTTGCGATTTCACGTCGCAAAAAGTGTCATGAGCGATTCCACCTTCTGAGCATTTTGCATTTTGTAAGTGTCAAACGCTTTTCCAAATTCGCGAGAACTCTGATGTTGCAGGACTATTCTAAGAACGTGGCTGATTAATAACGCGTCTCACCTTTCATGCACCCATTTTTGTTTTGCTGCTTGACATATAGGCTTAAAATACTCTAGAAAAAGACGCATCGTCTCTATGAAAGGAAATTTCCCTCTAAAAATGTCCTTTTTCAACGATTTCAGGAAAACTAATCCGGTACACCATTTTTTTTATTTGGTATGTTCAAGTATGCAACTTAGACCTAAACATATTTGAAAATCAGAAAAACGTTCGACCCCTTTGTGTTATCTTTTTAGCACTTAGTATCGTTAAAATCAACATTTTTCCGATAGAGTTGCGTTGTCCATAATTAAAATTGAGTTAGCAAAAATGTACTTTTTTGAAAGTCTTTTTCTCAAAAATGAATATGGTAAGGCCATATTTTTTTATTTTCAGATTTGTTCTCTGCACAAATGAAATGTACTTGTGACTAAGCAGGCCCCTTCCCTCATCAGTTTATTTCAGTATTTTCAAGCTCAGAGTATATTGTACTTAACATTGAGGTAAATTATACCAGTGCGTGTGGTTTTATGTGCTAGTCATTTAGTATTGTAAATCATACCCATAGTCTAATAATAATAAACCCGTGTTAAAACACAAGTCCAAAGATACCTACACCCCCTTTATATTTTATATGCTGGCATCGCCGATTATTCATATTTTTACGGATTTTCTATATATTGCGAGATTTAGGTTTAATTCCTACAAAAAAGCGCTCGAGCCAATTACCGACGCGAGTGTCCCCTGGGGTCCGACTTGGGCCCCCGAAAAATGGACCCGATGGGGGAATTGGGGGTCTTGGGGGTCGCGTGATTTATTACGTAAAATCTTGACCCATGGTCAGCCAATCAAGGTCGTTTGTTCCATCTGGTCTGAGGTCCATCGCAAGAGAATGGTCTTTCCTGACACTCTTGTTCCTGAGTCATTGGAGGCACACTTGTTATATTAGACTCAGAATAAATTGTTCATATCTCGAAAGATTCGCCCTGTCGGGATTGAGGTAAGACCATCATTCAAGAGTGTAGGGGAATAGCCATTTACACTACCCTCGGGTAGTGATGGTCGACAGTCTTCGCCTTTATTTAAAAGTAAATAATTAAAACTAATTTTAATTTCATATTTGAGAATGTGTTGATTCTTTGACTTTTGTAGTGTTGGGGAGATGACTACTTATATGTGGGGCTATTTTAGGCCACCAGTCTTAGTGGAGTGGAGTGTCGGAATGATATTTCCCCTGCATCCCCTTTACAAATTATAGACGGATTTTCTTTTTCGGAAACGGTGTTAATTTTTCTATGAAACAACGCGAAACTTCTGCATATCTATCGCGTTACCGAGGCTGGGAAAGCCAACCGTGTCACCTGCTTGGCACTGTCTGCATTCTAATGTAGTTGTGTTTTGGCCGGTGAAGATTAGATCTTCTTTTTTCCAAATCAGTCCTGAACTTCTTAATAGTAAGTAGTTTTTTGTATTAGAGGCGTCCCGATTTTTTTCTAAAACATGTTCCTAAATTCAATACATTTTTGCAAATACATCCCAACCGGGCCTGCACAGGCAGTCACTCAATCAGAAGCTAGTTGAAACAAGGTTTTACCTTTCCAATTCTCTTCTCCGACAACTGAACCTCGCCCATAGATATAGTCAGGTTGATTTTTCCCCGTGGTAGCGTGAAGAAACCCATGGATTCCTGTCTAGCCCTCAGCACTTTTTAGAAATCTCTTGATTCCAATACAAGGTTCCAATGGAAATTAAGGAGGATTTTCAGAGAGTTTTTCGTGTACGCCATGGTAAATTTCCCTCTGCATAGTTGTTAAGGACGCCCCGTTGTCAAGCGTACTTTGACCCGGCATGAGCCGGGTAGTCCAAATGAGGGCGTACGTCTTGTAAAATTAGCGTGTTTTATTCATTTTGGATCCAGTTTCTGATAAAATTTAGGACTTTTTTAGTCTATTTTCATGGCTTGGAATTTAAAATCAATATTGACAATAGTGTTGCCAACCTCCTTCCAATTACCTCCCCCGGGAACTGACTAACTTATCACTAAAACAATGCTGCATAGACCGTTAGGATTTTGGCTAACGAGAACAAAATAGCTTTTTTAAAAGGTGAAGAAACTCATAGCACACACACGCCAAATATTCATTGTCATTTATGAAATATGTCTTCATTTGAGATATACATTGAAATGAAATATACATGAGCAGACCATCTTATACCCTTTGTTGTCTATCTTATTTCTTCCGTACAACCTGTTAAATTGGATAAAATGTGATTATCTCAAGTTTCTCAAAATGAAGTTCGAGCGTAACACTTTGAAGTTATCTACAATAATAACTTCTGGTTATTTCCCTAATAAAAAATAAATTAGCAAAGTGTTATACAGAAATTCGAATTAATATTGAGATCAAAAGACCTAGAGCTACATTTATTCCACGCTCATTTGTTTAGATAATCACCAATATTCCTTGGCGTTTCTTCTGTTAAAATAATTTTATGAAGTATAAAAATAATAGTCTTTACTTAACTTTCAGGCGTTCAGTTTAGCTCTCCCCCCTTCCGGCGGTTTTGTTACAGTACTATTATCAAATTTTAAAAAAGAAATTCTTCCGGGGCTCCTTTAAAATCATGATGCCAACACCTTAACTATATTAAGTCTTTAACCAACTTTGAAATTTAAGATGGCTTTGGAATTGCTGACCGTTTATTATTTTTTGTTTTATGGACCAGCTAGCACAATACCAGACTGTGTTATGTAAATCACTAGCTATGCTAGCACACATGGATCCCAAAACCAAAAAATCAATCAATAGTTTTCTGACTAATTGCAACTCCATGGTTCAAAGATTTTCCCCAGACAGTGGCGTAGCTAGGGGGGGCGCCACCTCGGGGCCGCTGAATGACGTTGGGAAAATAAAACTTTACACTGTCACAGACAGTATAATAGGCCTATGGTCTACTGAGAGGCCTTTGAGGTACTTAAACTTGCTAAAACTCAAGAGCTTCCCCGGGGCTTTGCCCCCTGGACCCCCATCAATGGCAGTATAGATATTTGCCTGGGTCATTATAATGAGATGCTCTCCATGTACTCAACCATGCACAACTCAAGAGCTTCCCGGAGTTTCACCCCCTGAACTCCCGTCAGGGGCAAGTATAAATATTTTGCTTCATGATAATGAGGTAATTAGAGCTCTCAAATTCACTCAAACATGCTAAAAATCGAGAACTTCCAGGTGGTCTCCGCCCCCTTGGACCCCGTCAGGGGGGACAGTAGAGTTCATTTGCTTCATGATAAAGAGTACTGAGAGCTCTCCAAAGATACTCAAACAATGTAACACCTGAGAGCTGAGCGGAGTAAGGGAAGTGGTAGGTAAAGAAAAGGAAGAAAGAAATGATGAAATGCAAGGTGACGCAGGGAGAGCATAAGGATGGGAGGGAAATGAAGGAGAATAGGGGCGGCAGGGGACGGAGGAGGCGGAGAAAAAGGAGCGAGCAAAGGTGATTGAAGGGTTCACCCAAACGGGAGAGGGGATGGGGGGGAATTCCGTTAGTCACGGCTGGGGGCACCGCCGGGTCACGGTATCTCCTTCTTCGTGTCTGGGCTCCCGCGGATGGGGGGGGGGGGGGACCGGCACAGCCGCACAGCAACCGGGCGACGCGGAACGTGAGAGCGAGAAGGGGACGGAAGGGGGGGCGCGGGCCCCGCCCCCTCGCTCTGGCCTGCAAGGAAAGGAGCAGGTTTGCTTCATGATAAGGAGAGAACTGAGACTCTCTGAAAACATTCAAACAGCTAAACCCCGACAGCTTTCCGGGGGCCTCCGCCCCCTGGACCCCATAAGAGCTTTGCCTCTGAACCCACAATAGGGCTCCTAAAGCGACCCTGGGGGGGGGGGCAAGTTAACATCTTGCCCCGGGCACCACATCCACTAGCTACGCCACTGCAATAGCACAGCTGATGATCTTCCATCTGAAGATATATGCCAATCATTTAATCTTAGATCCCAGTCAACTACACAACCAGCGACGTGAATACAAAGTTGTCGACGATGGGCATCATCGAGTTTTGTGTCGTGATTTGGGAGTGAGTATTGGTCAGCGAAACTGGTATCTGGGCGTTGTAGAGGGACAGCATAGTGAGCTTTTTTTTTTTCTATGAAATTGAACACTTGGAAAGAGCACGAGCAGATATCAGCATAAAACGGGCGATGGCCACAGCGTTCAGATATTCAGACAATGCTACCTATACAGATTCTGGCCTGCAATGTCATCGGGTCATCGATACGGCATCGACAGAAACATTACTTTTGTACTGACGACTGGATATTATTTGATGTATTATACAAAGCATTCTTCAATTAGATAACTTTAGATTTGAGTGATATCCTTGGTTACTTACTTGTGAAGGTCCACTTATTTAATCATAGACCAAGACTCTCAGATCTAATGTCATTCATAAAACTTGTGCAAGGCATAAAAAAATTTGGGCATGGAAAAAAAACCTCATTAGATGGAACCACTACTGTACATAAGAATGCAAGTTAAACTCTGTTTTTTTAGGATCAGGGTATCCTGGAACATGATTTTTAGACAAAAAAATTCTGACTATGGATAACGATGAGTGTGTCTCGGAGAGGGGTGACAGGGGATAAAAAGTTCAATTTTTGTGAAATTATTGCTAACCTACATTGGATCCCTGGCATTTAAAACTAATGCCATAATTAGATCCATTGACCTCAAAAACCTATGGACCCATAACACAAGCACGAAAAAGACGTTGTTTAGGTGCAATTCACGGGGAACTACGTTTGTTGACACCAATAATATTAAAAAGAAAAAAACAATTATCATCGGGTGTGGCAATGTCAAGAAGTTTCACATTTAAGATAAAACTGACAAAATCTCTGAATAAACCGTTAAAAATCACGGCGGTAATTCGATGATGTCATATGCAATAAAAAAAGCCACTCATCGTCTTCAGCCCATCACTAGCCTTGTACTTTCATCAAAAAAAAACAAAAAGTACCCAAACGATTTCGACCCAAGCCAATTCGGCCAAGCCAATTCGGTCCATAAGATCAAAAGACGATTCGTCCCTCGGGACAATTCAACCTCTTTGGCGCTCTCCTTTCTGTTGATTGATTAGAATAAATTTATAGTAATACTCACCTATATATCATAAAAGAAATGAGTAGGATAAAAATCGGGTCACGCTAGACGCTGGGGGTGGAACACCAGCTACATAATTCCCCCCAATCAAGACAAAATCTGCACATGATCAAATACAATCTACGTAAATTGGCCTACATTCTGTTCTTCAAACTCAGAAAAGGGATTTATTTGGTTTTAGAGACTGCTTATAATTTCACAGGTCAACTCTGACCGCAATTCAGACAAAAAAATCTTAATTTAGTTTCAACGTGTCAGTAGAAAAAAATAGATTTTTTCAGAAAAGTAGAGAAAGTTAAATTCCATAATTTTAATTCTACCATGACATAAAGTATTTTTATGAAGCAATTAAAAATATATAAACAGAGTTACAGTATATGTATATATTAAAAAAACAAAAAAATTATTTATTTTTTGCAATATTTTTGACACATTTATAAATGGTCAGAGAATCTTTAATTACTCAATATAAAATTACCTATTTTATGAAAAATATTAATTTTAAGACAAAAACCATAAAGCTAGGCAAATTGTCTGTTTTAAAAGGGGGGGGGGGGGGGGGGGGGGGGTGTCTATATAAATGTTAAACTTTTTCGGTTATACTATCAACGTAAAGCAAAAAAAAAAACCAGTTTAGGCTTAAGTGTTCTGCTAACCCCGTTGATATTTTGTTTATCAGCGAGGCTAGACTATGACAATCTACATTAATGTCGCACCATTTTTTTTTAGATCGCTTCTGTTTTTCTAATGTCTAAAGTGGCATTGCTCCAAGGTTAGAGAGGGCAGATTTTTTTTTAACTTACAACATATGCAGGGTCATAAGGCCAACAAAATCAAGTGTGTTTCCAGTCTTCCAAAAAATCAAATGCCAGGCCTTGTCTTTGAGGCGGCGAGTGCGACCAAGCCCCCCACCACCAACGCCACCACACTCTAAAATGGTCTTTTTAAGCGTGTACGGTTTTCAGCACACCTAAATCGGTCTGGTAAAATCATACACAATTTGCTTACAAAATGCACCCACCTACAGGACACCTGACACATCTTCAGAAGTGCTCTTTTTAGCACAGGGGAGGCCCATTTTTTAAAAGACAAGGCCTGTGAAAATGCGCTTTTTATTTTCTTAAAGGCTTTCCCCACGAATATTTAGCTCAAATAATCAAATGGCAAGTCAAACAGTTGCAAATCATTTTACTGTCCAGGTATTAGTTTATAAAAGAATGATCGATTTGGGATCATTTTACCGATTTTTTTTTAATGAAAGTTTCTATCTCTGAGGCAACTTAAGTCTAAAAAGTAGCAAATTTTTTAGTAAACAAATTTAAAAAAAACGCAAAAAACTTCTCCCCAATTTTTTTTAAAGGTAATATTTTTAAAATTAATGTAAAATGCTCCAAATCAAAATGCGAGCGGACTACTGGAAACAAACTTCGTTTTTTTCTTTTCTCTCTTTTTTTTGGCCTACATAGACAAACAATACTTGCAATTAAAAATCGAAAATAAAAAAAAAAAGAGCTTAAAATTTTGATGGGCGAAAATGACATTTTATTTTGGTCAAAAAAAATGCATTTAGTAAACCGTCCCGCATCCGGCTTGCCACAAAATGACATATTTTAAACTAATTTAGTGATTTGTCCAAATCCAAGAGTCCAAATTATTAACATATTAGAAGGAAATATGGCTGATTTTTTTTATTTCTGTTTTCAATTTTGCAAATAAGTACAAAATAGTCCTTGTGGTTCCCGGTGGTTAAGTTTATGTTCCCCTGACATGCATGGAGGCAGGGGGGCGGGTTCTGGTCCTGGAGCCCCAACCTAATAATCTCATTAACTCACATCGGATTTCTATGGGTTTTTTTAGTTGTACTAAACAGGAAGCGTCGGAGTCTTGTAGTACGTTAAAATATTACCGAAATCATAAGATAATAATTCCAGAAAAAACGTGCCTCAATTTTTTTGGAGGCAGGAGAGGAAAAAGCTATAACCATTTCTAAGGATTTACTTGAAATAAATACGTATACCCATTTTTCAAAATTTTGTCATTTAGCAAAGTTTTGCAGGTTTTGAGTATTTCAAAAATGAACGCAGTATGATGATTTCTCATAAAAAAAACCATGTCTAAGGTTATCACAAGGAAGAGAAAAAAAAGACCCATGTGTAATGATTTCTTACTAAATATTGTTGTTTTGGTTTTGTGCATAATAAAAACATAGGTTATTCTGAGAGTGGAAAACGTAGCAAGGCAGTTTCGCTGGAAGGTATGACAAGAAAAATAACTGACGTAAAAAGGTAATAATTTGGAGTGTCTGTGGTTTATGAGCATAGATATGTGCGGGCAAACATAAGTCTGAAGAAAATGCATTTTAGCAGCTCTGGAACCATTTTAGGCAGGTTCATATTCCTTATTTGGAAACACTGTTCAGGGCACTAGAATATGTGTGTGTAATGAGGGTGGAAGTCAGAGATTGCAAACTCTCCCATTTCTGCCGGGCGCTCCCGGTTTTGCTAGCAAATCCACGATTTTCAGGTATATTTAAGGGAAATAAAATAAGTAAATATGGAACAAATAAAGTTAAGGAAAGCGGGCCATATCTTTTCCAAGTGAATACAAAGCAACATAAGATTTGAAAGATTTTCAATTTATAAAGCTTGTTAAACTGGTTTCCGACGTGTTGTTCTCCCGAAGCTTTCCGGATAGTTCACTTCACATTAATAACTTTATTAACCATTTAAAACTGTTAGGTTAGTTAGTTGTTAAATCCAAAGTTTTAAATACGTTTTGTCCCCTAACGGGGGGATGGCCGGATAAAAAAGATACTGACCGGATGCCTGTCCTGAGCAATCCACGTTTTGTGTATGCTAAATGTTTCTGACAGGTATTTTAGTTAACTAATTAACTGCAATGGTGCAAAGGGCTAATAAACCAACAAAATGTATGTTATAGCGCGGTTTTGTTGTGTTTGAAGTTTCAAGCTTTAAAAGTTTAGGCCTTGATACTTTTCAATTGTACTTTTAAAAAATCACTATACGGACTTAGTTGGTACAGACAGTTACTTAAAGGGGAGGTCAGACGACGAAGCTCTGTCCATTTATTTTCTGGAAAATCTGTATTTGAGAGCTCTATCTCACATGAAATACGGGAAGCCATCTTTGGCAAACAATTTTGGGGGGGGAAAGCGTCAACTTCTGTTAAAAAATCTGAAATGCCTGAGGCCTGGCTACACCCTTGCCAATATCAAAACGTTGTACCTGGTGTTCTTTTAATCAGTATTTCTCGACGCTTTTTATTTAAATTTTTTTGATAGAAGTGGGAACGACAATTCTCGCAAATAAATAACGGTTTTAAAATTCCTTCACCCCATTCTAAAACATGAATATGTTACACAACAGTTTTATGCAAAATCCCAATTCTCTGGTTACCAAGAAATATAAAAAGACCCTTTGTGCTTAGCCAAACTGCATGAATAAACCCAGGATGACGGAAAAGTCGCGAGGATGGCGCAGTCCCACCATCATTTCAGTTACAGGACTCGCTATCATGATATAGCCGTTATTGGCCAAATCGAATTCCACCTCCAATCTGAAATATTAGTCCAAAAATCAGTGGCGTAGCTACCGAGGGGAAGTGGCAGGGGAGTACCCTCCCAGAGACCGTTAAGAAGATTAGAAAGTTGGTGTAAACGTAATAAACATGGCTGTTAAAAAAAATTAATTATTTGTGCTACTAAAATAGCAATGGTTAGTAACCTTAAAATTCTAAATTTATTTCACCTATTCCCCTCCTAAGACCCTATTGTTCAGTGATTTGTATTAACATTTAGCACCGGAGCTGAAATCTTCACCTAGCCCTCTTCACCATGCACCCAAAAAAAATCCTACCTACACCATTTCCAAAATTTAAGAAACCATTATTACCAAAGCAAAAGGCCAAAAATAAAGCTGGTTGATATTAATACGTTTTTATGGTAGGCCTAAGTGATTAAACGTTTATCAGTTTTTACCTCAATTGGTTTAAACGAATCACATTTAACTTCTTTTTTTATTTATCAAGCTAAAGAGTACAATCTTACATAACTCAAGCTCCATAATAGGCGCTTCCCTTTAATAAGATTATCATTTTTCGGACAAAAAAGACGCATCCTGGCGCCCCTCACCGACGGGTATTAAGGGGTGGTTTTTTTCGTTGCGGTGCTCCTTTGAAAACGGGGGACTTTTCTTATCTTACAGGTAGTTGAATTCGACAATTATCGTCTGTGATGTTTGCATTAACGATCCAAAATTTACGCTAAATGTGCAAACTTTCACAATTGCAACACCCGGGAGATTTACAGTATTGTTATCTAGTTTCTATACTGCCAACGGATCTTAGTTCCCTCTCATTGCCAACCTACGGTTTTTCTTGACGTTAACCGTGCTTGTGTCAGGGTCCACTAGGGCTAGAACCCAAAACCAGCCAAACGATGAAGACGAAGAAATGCGCGTTATGGCCAAAAAATGTGTTTTCGGCGGCCCTCCATCTTGGAATTTTCGAGTTTTGGAAGTCAAGTTCAATGTTGGGTGCGCACCAGTCTCTGGTAGAATCAGGGTCCACATATAAATCTTAGCGACCCAAAATTCTTGCTGGTACAGTTAACTATTTGCGTTCGCAAAAGCCTTTTTTGCTAGAACGGCCGATTAATTTGTAAAAACTCGTAGACTACTGGAAGTCTAATGACAACTCAGTTAGGTTCCATACAGGTACTCAGTGCGTTAAAGGTGAAAGTATGGTAAAAAGCAATGTCCTGTGGCATTTAAGTAACCTTGTTTTCCAAAGGCACCAAACTTTGTGCAGCTCTGACGATTCTGCCAATTAACTTTCAGAAATATAATAAGAACATAAGATTTTATAACTCAATGTACGAAAGTTCTCCACATGGTTTGAGAGGTTATACACTCGATGACAAGGAGAAATGACTTGCCAACGAAAAAAAATTTGTCCACAGCAAATTTCCCATGATTGTGTGTGCAACACAAACCAGCGAAGACAAGTCGAAAATTTACAATCTTTTAGTTCGCTGAAACATGTTTTAAGGAAGTCCCATCTGTATCGAAGTTGTTTTGACATAGCACTTACCCACAAACGTCTTTTTCATAAACAGGTGTGCATCTTGCTTCCTATAGGTAAACAAAAGAACCTCTAGATAAAGCTTAGATGAGAAGACACTGTGCTCCGATTGTCCTTGAATGGATGTCTCTGCATGTTTGTCTCAGGAAGTTCTCACACACCTGTCCATTTAGAACTAGGTCAATCAGATAAGGGGCAAATAGATCCCAGTACTCAATGTGGAGGTTAAAACACCCCCCCACAATCACCAAAAAACAAAAACAAAAAAATGAAAAACAAAACAAAACAAAAGAAACAACAACAAAACAAAATTCTAAATACCAAACAGAGAAACCCAAACAAACATTCACGCTAGAGCAAAACGGCAGTCCCTAAATAGGAATCCTCACAAGCTGTTAGCCAAGTATGCACTTTATATAAGAACAATCTCTAACAAAAACACCAGAATGATCAGTGCTTGGCCCCAACACTACCTGAATTATGTGGAGATTGTCCACTGTATCTTCTACAGTCATAAAAGTACATATGAGCTGAACAATTGAAAATGCAGATCTGTCGGAAAACATCATTTTTTCAATGGGAGAATTGTGCTGTTGAACATGATTGGTTGACCCGTTTTATTTCTGTTAATTAAAAAATTGTGTTTCAAAGGGTCTGCACTCGATTCAGCCTGGAAGGATGCTATGCTAGTATAGGAATCATATTTACCCCACAAAATGGCTAAAAAATAGAGTGTGGATTACACAAACAATACGTGCCCCAGAGTCGGCATGACAAAGATTAAGAAGGAAGCCTGGGACATGCTTGAGGACTGATTGTTTGTTACTAACCCTAAAGAGACTATATCTAACCACTTCAATTGCTCCTCGCGGACATAATGTACATCATAGGTATGGCAGTGATCCTACTCCAAGGAAATATACATCCTAAAACATGCTGATGACTTGGTCTTAATGTGTGAGACAATGGAGGAATTGAGGGAGAAAGGGAAGTTTGGAAATGGAAGAAGCATTTGAGAGGGTCTGAAAGTAAACCGGAGGTATAGACAAAGTGTTGGTGAGCGAAAGTGGAGAGGAGGGGTGGTAATAAAGGTCCGTCATACTAACACTGAACGTGTGTTGCGGTAAGTTGTAAGTGACAGAGTAAGTGCAGTGCTCGAAATTACGGTCTTGTCGGCTTTACTGGATTGCGGGATATAACCGAGTTTAAATGTATTTTAACTGCAGCCTGCAGAGGTTACGTTGAGTTGCTGCAGTAAGTGGGGGGGGGGGGATCATATATCGCCACTGCACAGTGCAGCGACAGCGAGGTATGAACGAACCTAAAGGTTGACCCCGAATGCGGCAGTGTGGTAAGAGGGTAATTAAGTGTGGGGAAAGATCCATGGGAGATGCACAAAGCGAAGAGAGTGACCCCAAGTGTGGCAAGAGATTTGTGTGTGGAAGATGCGAGCAAGGGACAAGCCGGGCAGGGCTGGTATTATAGCAAAACAGGAGGGAAAAAGTTGGTTGATGAGGTGAGTCAGTAAAGAGTTTGCGTACATGGGGGATAGGGCGTTAGTGGGGGCGGTGGATTGCGAGGTGGCTGTGACAGCTAGACCGTGAGGTATGGGTGGGACAAAGTTAAATTGAGAGTTATAGTTAGGGGGACTTTGGTTTGATATGAAGTCCAGTGGGATTTCAATGATTTAAAGCATCACACCTATTTAGACAATTGAGTGGTACAGAAAAAGAAAGTTTTGATGGAGAATTCCCAGGTGGTGGCAGATGGCGGCCCTTGATTTTCACAATGGCCGCCAGTTTGGCTTATATTTTTCTAAATCTAAATCGAGTTGGAATGTTACTAGGAAGTAGTTTGGTGTGAAACTTGTATGTAAACACCCTGGCAATAAAAGGAACATTAAGAGGCAGCCATTTGTTTTCAAAATGGCTGCAACCATTACCATGTTTATTGTACATTTTCAGTGGTGAGTTCATACAAATTAATTTTAGTCACGTCTCCATTTAATAGTCAAGATTATAATTACAATGTTTTGGATTGTGGAGCGTTTAATAGTAATTCTTCCAATCCATCTTGTATTTGTATTTCAAGTGGCTGCCATT
This sequence comes from Ophioderma brevispina, assembly GCA_023653785.1. NCBI lineage: Eukaryota > Metazoa > Echinodermata > Ophiuroidea > Amphilepidida > Ophiodermatidae > Ophioderma > Ophioderma brevispina. Next base: position 30,551 of record JAMKCH010059727.1, on the reverse strand, counting down.
TTGACACTGTAAAAGTCATTTTTTGTGTAATTATTTCATACAAGTTATTCATAGGGCATTTATGCTTAGACCTGAATGCTACGGTGCATTTGGCTTCCACGAGGACCGCGCTATCACACGGTCCAGAGTTATTTTTATGTACATCTAGTTGACGGTGTTAGAAGTTTCATAGTCTGCGGACTCATCGTCCACCTAAACCGGCTAAAGAATACATTTTCATTGTCGTCTATGGAGCCAGATATATCTTCTTTACATCGGTGTAAAAAGTCTGGGCCCTCCACCGACCAACAACGGAACTTAAGCGTGAAACTAATGGTTCGTGAAGGAGTCAAATGAGCGCCTATATTCTTCACCATTGTACCGGTGGGAGTATGAGTCCAGAGACTATATCTCCTGCCACATGTTAAAACGCCAGTACTTTAATCAACGCGTTCACGTTTTGGGGATGAATCGCACGTGATGTCACTGACCCGAGAAGAAAGGTAAAAGGTATAAATACACTCTAGTTAGCCTTGTTTCTATCGTACCCATTATCGTGGAATGGGCCCAAGTGGAGATGATTCTATTACACATTACCAAACCATCCCGATTTTTTGTAAAACTTTAAAGTACATTGAACAAAACTCATTATTACCCATCAATAACTGTAGTGAACGTCTATTTTGTATGAGTATTTCAAAAATGCCTGTTAGGGTAGTCATGAGTGGTATTTTAACTGGAGTTGAGTAGTCTATTGCGTATGAGTCTTTAAAGGAACTATGTCAAGATTTTTGTCAAAGTCTCAGTTTGACTTTAAATTCATTAAAAATAGATGTACCTACATCACGAATTCCCGAAAAAAAAAAAATACAATTTGGATCTGTAAAACTAACAAAATAGAGGCATTATTTTAATTTTTGATTTTTTTGACATACGAAGGAAAGAAAACGAGGCGGATTTTTTTCGCCACGGGGCCTTATTGATCAAAATCGCCCCCCCTGTTGCCTCTCCAGCGTGACGTCAAAGTGATGACCAAAAATCGTGTTGCATCGAATTGTTATTGCTGACCCTGTAATATTGATGTGGATAATGAAAGTAATAATTAAAATTAGAAAAATTAAGTACAGAATGACATATGTAAAAAAACAACTTTTGCCAGCTCTTGCTGGCCAAAGGTGATTTGTCCACACGGGGACCGCTCCTTGCGTGTTTTGGTCTCCCCTTTGTGGGTTGGGGGTGGGGTTCAGGAAGCATCCCAATTGTCCCTTTGTGGTATGTTTCCCCTTTTCAGCATCGTCGGGCACTTGAGTGCCAGTCGCCTGATGGCGGACAAGGTTTGACGTCCAGCACCTTTCCAGCCAATGCGGTTTTGCTCCCGATCGCGTTGTTTTGGTTTATGGCGGGAAGGTGACAAGCCTTCGCATTTCGGCACCCCAGAGAGCAAGACCCGTGTACGTTGTGAAAAATTTGCTCTTTACTTTGCGAGAAGAATTACCCCTGCTGGACAAATCTCTGCTGACTAAACCGATGCTGTGCGATCCTCTCGGTTTTGGAAAGAATGGCCATCCGGGGCACAGCGAGTCCTGGAAGAGCTCATTGTGGGGAAAAAACTTGTAGTTTTGAGTTTTCTTCAGGGACCATTGAAAGCTGAGTAGCGGGTGGATTGGGTGAACGGGGAGGCCACGCTGCTGGCCTCCCCAGGTGAGTTCCCCAAAGGGGCGGGGGGGGGGGATCGTTCATGAGCGTCGTGTTTGTAGCCTCCAAGTTGGGGGCCGTTGGTTTTTAAGATGTTTCACTGTAAGGGGCGTGTGTTACCCTTTGTGCTGGTGGGTGTGGTTTATGAGGGGTTTGTTGCTGTTCCATAGTAGAGATAATATAAATAAAACGTCAAGGGTAAAGATTTGGCAGCTTGCCGGACAAAAAAGCCGTTGCGTAATAAACTCCGTATGTGCGCCAGTCTGGCAAGAGACGGGTTGGTTCAACTTCCAAAAAAATTTTTTTCTGATCATTGGTGCCTTATCAAGGTGCGGAGGGCCGTTAGCTATCCTGTGTGAGTGTTTCCCTATTTGGACTTAAAAATAGTTTAGGTGGCTAGGGGCAGTTCTTGTTTGCAGAGATTTCCGTTTTTCTCCCCCCATACTGCTGGTCAAACCCCCCCCTTTCCGTCTTCGAATATTACAGTCTATTCCCCAAACATTAGTGTGAGTGCCATTTACAGCCGTGTGCGAGCAGTTGGGTAAATGGTAACGTTGGGTTGTGGATGAGGCGTTTTCCCGGAGCCCGAAAAGGGGGGGTGACGTCACCGGTTCGTGAAAATCCGGGAGAATCTGCACGGGGAATTCCCCGAATCAGGCCAATGTATCGATTGGCGTGCGTATCATGTTTTTGAAGCTTTGGTCAGGTGTGATTGTTTATCAAAGCGAGTGGAAATGTGGAAATGACGTAATAATAGTGCGGGGTTTGAAAAGATTCTGGAAGCGAAGTGGCCCCTTTCTCGGGATTGCGTGGGGAGGAAGTCGGTGTAGACCGACTGCTGGTTGGCGATAGTCCCGTATTACAGAGTTGAGCATAGTATAGTGGTTGTTGGTTTTCGTGTCCAAAGTCGCGAATTAGGTTAGGTTAGGGAAGTTTGGAGTGTAATTTTTTCTTGGTATTCATGTTGTGGTCTTTCAACGTTGGGGATTGGGCGCCAGCGTTACACCCGGGGTTAACTCCAGAGAATAATAATGTTAGCAATGGTAGTAATGATCTTATAATGGGTGTGTGGTTTCTGGTTAGTGGGATAAAATAAATAGATAAATAATTAATAATACCAAAAAAAAAAATAAAAAATAAAAAAAAATAAATTAAATAAATAAATTAATAAAATAATAAAAACTAGTGAAATTAAATAAATAGGTGTTAATAATATTAATACTGGGGGTTGTTTGGTCCTGGGTACCAGGATAAAATAAAATCGATGAATAATCAACATATTAAAAAAAAAAAAAAATATAGTGATGTAAAATTTAAATATGAGATAATGGTAACTAAACATGGTCAATAAAATAAGGTCAATTATAGTGGGTGGTGGGATGTGACGGGGCCCATGGAGGCGCCTTCATGTTGTCTGCAGCGTCAATGTTGGGGGGGGGAGGGGAGGGGGGTTTATGGAAAGGGCCTTGCACTCCGGGATCTTCGCCCTTGGGGCGGGTTTTGGGGAAAAAATGGCAGTAGTAGTAGCGTGGTCGAGGGGGACTCATTTTCCATATGGGTTTGGGTGGTGTTTGAGGCAGAGATTACGACTCATATGAGCGGAGTGGTCTTTCTTGAGCGTTTGATCGAGTCAGACAGAGGTGCTTAGTGAAAGAGAATGTGCAGTCCTAAGCCTGGCGGAGTTTTTGGTTGTTTGAGGTGGCTCCCTTCACATGAGGGAGTTAGCTTAGCTTGAAATGGATGCGTTAGACATAAAAATTTGTTGGGGTTGTGATGAGATCAAGTGGAGTGTAGGTGGGAATTTTTGGGGGCGCTTGTACGTTTATGCATGAATTATAGTCGTTATTTGTGGTATTTGAGATGGGCAGTGGCCTTTTGTATCTAGTAATGGCATTGCGGTGTTACACTGGTATGTAATGTACTTGCTCTCTTGCCAGCTCCACGTTTAATTCCTTGGCGTGGAGCACCAACACATTTGTTTGTGTTGGTCAAGGGCCTCTGGGGGACATATTTGTTTCAATTCGTTGTACTTTAATTATTATTAAGTGGCAACACTGCGATATGATGGTCACAACGACGTTAAATTATGATGGTCATCACTTTGACGTCACCATTGCCTTGCGATGTGGATTTGTCGGAACTTTTTCGAGTCAAGTAAGTAAAGCTATGGGCGGAAAATTAAACAGGGAACAAAATACTCAACAAATGTGAGCCAATTTTCAACTTATTTGATTATACTCGAATATACGTGACGTAAGCTTTCATCATACCAAATTTTCAAATATTCAAATCCGACAATTCCTTTAAAAGTGCCACTGTGGATTGTTTATTAATGAGTACACAAAATGTTGATATATCAGAACAAGCGCCACTCATGATCATTTGCACGAGGTCCTATGCATAGAAGATGAGAGAGGTAGATAAGACGGACCAACAACTAACAATACAGAATATATAATTACAAATGTCTTGTAAAATGCACTGCGGGGTTGTTTAATGGTATGAGTCCCACATTTCACTTGTGTGGAGTCTAGGTTTTTACCAAATTGTTAAAAAAAAAAGTTTTCTATCAATGTCGTCAGCATTGGCTTTTATGATGTTCTGTTAAAATGACCATAAAAACATGTTTTAACGGTAGCTGCGGACTCATAGCAGTTAGGTAAATGAGATTTTTGTACAGTTATTTGACATGTGAGTCCCAAACTGCCAGTTAAAAACAAGGTTTTGTGGTACTTTGAAACGTGTGGGAATGGTTAGGTCCACTCTTTCTGCATTATTGGAATTCATCAGAATCGTTGAAGCATCCACAAGTTATGTAAGAATAGTCCATTCTTTCCACATTTGAATAAATTATGGCACTCAAAGCTTGGCCACAACAACTTCACAAATGAAAGTACTGCATCTGGAGAAGGAGGCAAATATGTCATCACTGGCTTGAATTGCTTTCACCAACTCCTACCCATGTAATTGGGCTGGGGTAAAACACTCATTGTACCAAAACATGAATGGTAGTGGGCTCGCATGATAGCTGCGTAAAAGTGCAGTCTAGTCGGAGGCCGACCGACCCCTCTCTGATTGTTCCTGTTTCTTGCCTTGTAAATCCACACATCGAGAATTTGAAATAGGTCTCAGTAGGTCTCACCGCAGATCCAAGAAGCACACACCAAAGTCAGTCTCATATGCTAACAACAACAATCTGGGGGGGGGTTAAACAACAATCTGTATTGAGAATGTATTCACCATAACACAGACGTCCTTTCTACTTGCCATTCTGCGCTACCCAAACCTCTGTATAGCATAATTTGCTCGCTGGAGTATATAAGAAGACCACATGCCCCAATTACAATGCCCTCTGGATGCCTCAGAAGGCTGTATTTCTTCCCTTTTCCATGTACACTATCATGGACAGAGGTCACTGGGAGATTTGCTGGCAAAGGAAAGGGCTGACGTTTTGGACGGACTTGAAAGAATTTGGCCTCAGATGATGACAGGTATACATTGCCCTTTCACAGCTCCGAGTGGCCAGAAAATAACATAATCTGTAGCCTGCCATCAAAAGCCATTTGTGGTCAGTTGTATTTATCTCGATACGAAATTAACAAATGTAGAAGATGTACAATTGTATGTTTTGGAAGATGGAGAGATCCTTTATTTCTTTATATGAGTATTTTGTTTGGTTCCGCCAAGTAACAACCAGGCAAGAAACAGGCACAATCGTATGGTCTGCCTACCAGAGCAGCACTTTTATTAGCTACCATGAGATACCACTACGGCAATGATTAGGTACAATCCTGGAGTAACGGGCCTGCCCGCTCTGAGGGGCAAAAATTTCCGTCTTGGAAAATTTTACCTTTAATAGGGGGGTCAAAAGGCCAATTTTTCCCGGTAAGAGGGCTAAAAAACGGCGGATTTGAGCATGATTGTTGCAATTTTTTTTCCCGGCCAAAGTCGTCAGGGGCGGGCAAAATGCACCCCGCCTGTTACGCCATGGGTTACAATGACATATCAAATCCAGAGTTGCGGCGACCAATTAATACAGATGGGATTTAGTGGATGAAAATTCAAGCCAGTGAAGTGAGTTGATGACATTTGCCGACTTGCGTCAGCTGCAATAATTCATTTGGTGAAGTGATTGTGCCAAGATTTGATGATGTGCCAACAATTAGTGAAAATGTATAATGACTGAACTGTACAGGAACTTAATGGATGTTTCCCACGAGTTGATGAATCAAGAAATTGTGGACCTAACCAATGGTCCCCGGGCCCATACTGGCAGATGAGGACGACAACCATTAGAACCGTAAACATTGTCATAGGTGATAACAAAGAATAAACACGAAATGGATTGATGGTGAGCTTACTCATGATGAATCCATATTTGTGGGGCTTATAACCAATTAAACAACTCCAAACTGCACTTTTAAAGAAGTTTAAAATATGCTGACTTTGCTGTTTTGTGTTCATATTCTGCCTATCTGGTATGTTATAGGACTCGTGCAGAGTGAATTATAATAGTGAGTTTGTTCTGAAAATCTATTTGTGCGGAATTATACTAATGAAAAACTACACAATGCAGTTTTAAGGATCTCATACCAAATAGAGTACTCCACATCCAGCTCGAACACAACCCCTCACCCAGACTACCCTCCAGGAAGCTTTAAAGTACTCATACTAAATAGACTGCTCTACAATTCTACAGGTTGTTATGGGTTGTTCTATGTATATTGTGACAGTGTTGTGTTATCTAGTTTAGCCCTCGTCTCACCAATGGTGGGGGTGGCCAGTGCACCCCCGTAAAATTCCTCCGGTGCGGCAAAACGGAACAATAGCTTTCGCAAATGCTTCCAGGTAATTGTTTTTCTCATTCTTTTTTATAATTTTAGCATTTTTGTTGGTAAAGGTAGCCCCTTCACCGAGGTTAGGGGGATGCCGTCAAAATCAATGAGGTGTGGTGTGTGGTGGGGGGGGGGGGGGTTGCCACCCACGGATAATTATGGACACATTTATGGTACAATATCTTATTAGTATTACAACTACACTTTATGTTAATGTAAAACTAGCCAATTTCCACCTTTAAGGTGGAATTACCCCTTGGGAGGGCTAAAAAATAATAATACAACAATTAAAATTGACAAAAATAATGGCTTTCTATGGCTTTTGTTGACATCAATCGGAGTTTCCGTTCAAAAGTATGGTCGAAAAGGAAATTCGCAAATGCGAAATTTCCTCGGATATTTCTTATGTTTTATATGTTTTCTCAACCTGACGATATTGATTTTTCTACTTTAAAAATCTATTCAAAAAGTAAAGAGCTTATTAATCTCTAACTTTCACAATTATTGTGAAAATCAAGCACTACTTTTAATTGATAAAAAAGTAGAAGAACATTTCTAAAAATATACTAAAACTTAAAAAACAGTGTTTCTAGACTAAATTGCCGATATCTCCAAAGCGAATTTTATCAATATGTCATTGCGGTGTCCAAGGGTCTCAAAACGATTATCTTAGAGAGAGGGATACAAGTAAATTAAAGCTACCAATTGGACTATGCATTGAACCAGAATATTTCCATTAGCCCCATGGGAACTTGATTTAAGGGGCGTCATTGGTCAAGAAAGGAAAAAAAATAATTATTTTTGCCAACTGTGTACCAAAGATCCACCCTAAATCAAGTTCCCAAGGTTCTAGTGGAAATATTCTGCTTCAATGCATAGTCCAATTGGTATGTTTTAATTACTTTTTATCCCATCTTTTTAAGATAATCGTTTTTGAGAAATCCTTGACACCGCAATGACATGTTGTTAAAATGCACTTTGGAGATATCTGTTTTAAGTTTTAGTATGGTTTTAGAACGGCTCTTCTAATTTATTATCAATAGGAAAGTAAGTGCTTGAATTTTCACAAAAATTGTGGAAATTAGGAGTTTAAAAGCTCATTTAGTTTTTGAGATATAAATTTTTAAAGTAGAAAAAAGTAAAATATCGCAGCTGAGAAAACAATAAAATACAAAGAAATTTCATAGGAAATTTCCATTTGCGAAGTTACACTTTCGACCATAACTTTTGACCGGAAACCCGATTGATGTCAAACAAAAAGCAATAGAAGGTAATTATTTTTGTCAATTTTATTTGTAAATATTAATTTTTAGCCCTCCCAAGGGGTAATTCCACCTTAAAGCTGAAAAACCGCATGAAAATCCAATATTCCTACCTTTATAGTGCAAAAGTGATTGTAGCCTATTTTTGTGGAATAGACATGGACAAGTTTGCAGCTGCATATATTATTACATATTGTGATGCCATACTCGGTTTGTTCATACTATTTTGGTATCAATGGAAAGAAGAGGACCATAAATACCCATGGATCAAACATAAGCCGGGGGCGGCAAAAAATCTTGGTAAGAAGGGAAAACAAAGTCATACTGGTTGCCTTTTGACATACAATTGAACTCCTCATTTTTTACTCTTACCAAATTTGAAACATCTTTATATACATCTTGACTAGTTAAAGGAGACGTCACCCAATTAATTATATGAAAACGCACCACCAAAATATGCTTAAAATGTACAATAACATGGTAATTGCATCCATTTTGAAAAACCATTGGCATCCATTTTGAACAAACAAACTCGAGTTATGATTTAAAAATATACTAAAATGGCAGCATTTTGAAAACCAAGATTGGCCGCCATCTGCCACCCTTGGGAATTCTCCATCATCGAGAGAATCTAGAGGGAGAAACTTTCCAGAGAGTTGTAGGGGTTTTGTTTAACATTGAAGTTTTGGCACCAAACCTAGCTTCCTAGCACATTCACAACTCGAGTTATGATTTGAAAATATACAAAAATGGCAGCCTTTTGAAAACCACAGGATTCCACAGTCCCCTTGACTAATACGCACAGGTACCAAACATGAGGAAATTACGGTAATGTTAAATGGAGACTGTTGCATGTGTCACAATAATTAAATTGGTATGAAAGCACCACTAATTAATGATGAATGCTACGATGAACATGATAATGTGGCCATTTTGAAAACAAAATGCTGGCAGTCTTACTGTTCCTCCTCACCAATCTAGCTTTATGCTTTACCAGAGAGTTGTAGGTGTTTAACATGAAGTTTTGACACCAAGACTAGCTTCCTAGCACATTAACAACTCGAGTTATGATTTAAAAATATACTTAAAATGGCAGCCATTTTGATGAAAACAAAGATGGCGCCATCTGCCACCCCTGGGAATTCTCCATCAAAACTCCTTGTTCTCTGGGACCTAGTTAAGGGATCTAAATAGGTGTGATGCTTTAATCATTGAAATACCACGGAGGTTCCACAGTCCCTTTGAACTAGTTGTTACAAGTGAAAAAATAGTCTTTCGAAGATGAAAGGATGGTGTAAAGAGCTGTGTGAGATCAGTGATGCTGTATGGAGCGAGACGTGGTGTCTGAGCAAAACTGAGATACATGGAATGCTGGCGACAGAGAGAGCCATGTGTGGTGTGAAAGTTGATGGATAGGCGGACACACTGAGGGACTTGGTGCAGATGTTCCCAGCGGGCATAGGCGTTTAGAGAGACGTCGAAAAACAGGTCGACGGTTTTTAAATATTACGTCGGAATGCAAATTGAATCAACCTGTTTTAAGAACGAGTCAAATCGATTTGCATTTGCGACATAAATAGTGTGTAAATTTCTAAAACTCTCGACGTTTTTCGACGTTCCAGCGTCGATTGCCCACTGGGTTGGGTTTAGAAGCAGCGGGTGGACCGGTTTGGCGAAGATTGTTTTCATTTTTTAGAAGGGGGCTTTTGGATTCAAGGTGGGTGGTTTGGTGTTGGTTTGAGGAGAACCTTGGGATTCCATAAGAACACATGGAAGAGCAAGTGAGGAGGAGAGTAGGAGGGCGAGTTGAGGATGGAGGATGCCTTTTCGTTTTGCTGCAACCCACACTACATAAGCACCAAAAATAAAAGAACAAACTGCATTATGTATAATTTTACCACTGAAAGACCTACCAAGTTTTCTTTTTCATTTTGTTCATCTGATACAACACTCTGTAGAAGCACGGCTCTCATTCTGAAGGTCAATAATCTATCCTGGGCTATACGGTTCTCCTGTTTCAGACTCTGAAGTGACTTAGCCAGAGCTCTATTGTTGGCTTTTAGAGAGGCTTTCAAGAGTGGATGCATTGGGACCTGAGAATAGGACGAGAAAAATATCTTTATACTACAATCTTGGAAACTGTCTTAGTTGGGACCTTGCCTGTAATTGTGCCACATATAACAACATCTATTCAATAGCTATATTGAAATTACAACAGTGGCCTATGGGTCAATGAGATAGCAGCATCTGTGATACACCACCAAAATCAAGATCAAAATCAACTGAAATTGGAGCGAAATAAGCTTTTTCTCAAGGAAATCTATTGAACCAAGGTGCCAAGAAGGAAAAGAGTTCCATATGAACCCGCTCAAACAGTTCTTTAAATTTCTATTTTTGGCTCTATGGGTAGGGGTTTGTTAGTGTAGGGCCTAGAAATAATTTGTTCCTGTAGAAAATTTAAAGGGGGTACATAATTATGAACTCTTTCCTGCTAGAATCATGAAAATGGACATTTCAACACAAGTGCCCCTTAAAAAATGTTTAATTTCGTATTGGATCAAATATGAATTTCAACCAGTTTTAGATTGAAATATAAAATCACCTAAATATTGCTTTCATTTTTTACGACATTTCATTAGCACATACAAATTAATCTATTGTGAGAATCAGATTAGAAATCACTATGACACATTGATGCCTTGAAATCTATAGGCCTTCAGGTTTTAACCCCAATTTCCTCTAAAATATTAGAAAGAGGCTTTTTTTGGAAAATCACTTCCAAAGTGATGATTTCATTTAAAGAACATACTCATGATCTGAACTGAAAAACTTAATGTGATATCACGCTTTCCCCCTTCGCTCTTAGCTCGTGTGTAGATCATTCGCATGCGTTCCCAGGTTTCAAATTCCTGGCAGGTCAATTAAATTTTTTGGGGGGTTGGTTAATGGCATGTATGCGTAGTTTTTAGTAGAACAGGACTTATGATCACCGTAGCTTTCAAATAGGGCAGGAGCACAATCGCCGGAACCATTTTCAAGAGCCACTGACCAAAGAAATGGCATAATAATAATGTTTGATGAGAATTTCTGCAAATGGCAGAGCTTGCACTTAAGACACCTTCTTGCATTCACAATTGATTTTTTCTCATAAACATGGCTTCTGGGAGCATTTTTTATTTTCTATTTGGCTTAAGTGAATTTTGTCAAGTTTTAGGTAAAATCTTTTTGAACGGGGCTTTTTTCTCCAAAAAAATATCTATCAAGCTTTATTTGGGGTAAGTTCAGCCCCCTGAGTCCCCCCCCCCCATATAAAACCATGGCTTTCTAAACAATTGAAACTTTACAGTGTATCTTCTTGCCAAAGGATTTGTTCCATGTGAGCCATTCATCTCTGCACGCACTTTCTTCCGCCTCTTCTCCATCATCTTATTTCTAATCTCTTCAATCCTCTCGGACTGTAGCAGAGACTCCCCTGTTGGTTATCTTAAATTGAAAAAAATAGAGACCATGGGATGATGAGAAACATACTTTTTGGCAAAGTGCCCTTTGCAGTCCCAATCTAAGATAATTTAACAGCAATTTCAAGAGAATAAAAGGCTACGGTGAGAAGAAAGCAGCATTTGCAGCGACCACGTGGGCTCTGCACTGCATTAAATGTCAGAATTTTGTTGTGCTTACAGGGCGTATCAATATAAAACCGCCCAACACAAACTTCCCCATTTTTTGTGGTAATGGTGTAAATTATACCAAAATAAACTAGTGCCATGTTAAAGCCATAAATCCCATCATTCCAATGATAGGTTAATTTATATTGCAGCAATGGATAAACCGGATAACATTGTTTTTGCACAGTGGGACAAAGTCAGCTTGGATCCAAGTTTCAATACAAATCCCTTCACTTTGCATGGACTGAAGTGAATAGAGGGAAATTGAATGAGGTTTTGTGTTAGCATTACTTGGAAACTTGGTCCCAAGCTCACTTGTGCCTGTAACTTTTTTCAGTGTAACATATAAACGGCATGTTGAAGATATGGTTGCAGAGAGTAGCGAATTCATACCTACGATACACAGCGTCCGTGCTTGCATCTCAAGTCAATTACAGAGCGCCCAAAAATGCCCATACAGTACCGTGTTGCTAAGTGCATACCAAGTGTTCCAGGTGGCCACGATTTATTTGCAAGGTGGTAACTGGTTGCATGTAACTTTTTTCAGCTGAATAAACTGCTGTTGAAAGACTATGGTTGCAGAGTATCGAATTTAATCATAAGATTACCACAGCGTAGTGGCTTGCATCTCAAGGTCATTACAGAGCTGCCCAAATATGCCCATCACATTACCGTGTTGCTAAGTGCATACCAAGTGTTCCGTGCTGGCCACCACGATTATTTCGGTAACTGTGCATGTAACGTTTTTCAGCTAATAACTGATGTTGAAAGAGATGGTTCAGAGTATCGAATTCATCCCTAAGATACACAGACGTACGGCTTGAATCTAAGCATTACAGAGCTGCATAAATACACTCATACATTACCGTGTTGCTATGTGCGTACCAAGTTGTCCACGCTGGCCACGATTTATTTTGCGGGATGTTGGCTAGTCGAGGCTGAAATAAATTAAGATATGTAACCAGTGTTGCATTACATCTTTAGTTGTACAAACAGATCCAAATTTTCTTAAAATGTCAGTCCGATTAAAGAAGTGCGTCTGTTGCTTGTATATATAAGGGTGGTTGCATTGGAACTAATTTCTACCAGACTTTGCCATACGCGTCCACTATTCACAGGATTGTTTTGCCGAAATCATCAAAAACATGACAAGACAACAATTTCTGGTGGAAATCCGTTCCCCAGGTGTGTGATGTCAATGAGTGTAGTGCTGTCACCTGGTTCGATCAAGTACCCTTTACGAAGTACCCTTTACGAAGCCCTTAAATGTGCTCTTAAGAATTCCTTGCTAAACGTCTCCAACGGCAGTATAAACCTGCCGTACGCAATTCTGTGAATAGTAACTAGCGAATTGTTGAATGGTCGTTGACATTGAAGAAAATGCAAGGAAGGAAATACTTATGACCACTCGCTACAGTCTCACGTTGATTAATGGTTGCTACTGGTTTCGTTTTACATCCGGAATTATAGTGTCAAAATTGCGTGTGACGATTGCGCATTTGCGAATCGTATTGTTGTGTTGCTGCGCAGAGTTAAAATAAGCCCTGAGGTATGTTGGCACAGCGATTTGTGTGATACCCTAGGCGCTGCATGGAATGCATTTTTTTTCAAAACAGAAATTTTGAAATTAGGTACACATCTTATAAATTCTTTGAGTCTAACGTAACACTTGATTACTAAAAAAATCAGTACTGGATAAAAATTCACTGCGTATTGTGAACGTATAAAAACTACATGGTTAGAGGGAAATAGGGCACTCTTTTTCCAGAGGGACGGTACGGGCCATCCCCCAATCCGAAAGGTTGAGGGTGGGTGATAGGCCCGTAGCCAAGTACAAGGGGAAAATAGTGTGCCCTATTTCCCGATTATTAAAATGTAATATTTGTTTTATTAACATCACTGTACCTCTGGGGCCGAGTGGTTTTTGTAGGGAAAAGTTCAATCTATTTCCCGCGTAATAAAAGGAATCAGCCAATGAATTAATATGATTTATGTTTCATGATATTCAGAGGGTGTAATAAAATGATTTCCGCTTCTGAGCTAGGAGAATCTGCACTGCTAAAACCTGTTGATGTCATGCTTAAGCACAGTGAGGTTGATTGATCAGTGACCGTTTCCTGCTTGTTCCTGTTGTGCTCTGCAATAGTCGCAAACAAGTAAGACCAAACGAGGTGGTTGAGGTGAAGACATGGAAATTGCCAACAGGGTTTGCAGGGGACGTCACAGTCGATACGTCACTAGAGCGTGTTTTCCACCACCCTCAACATTTTGTAATTTTGTGATTTTAACTTAGGAGGCATTGATTGGCCCACTAAAACTACTAAACCTGGGATTCCACTTAAAAATCTGAGTCAACAACTTATTGACATGATGGACGACTTTAACCTTGAACAAGAGGTGAGAGAACCAACAAGAAAAAACAACATTCTTGATTTATTCTTTACCAATAATCAAACTCTAGTTGAAAAGTCTATCATCATACCAGGGCTTAATTAGTGACCATGACGGCATCGCAATGGTAACTGTCGGTCTTACCCCCCAGTTTTGTCATCAAAAACCCCATAAAATCTTCCTTTATAATAAGGGTGATCTGGATGGTATGAGATCTGAACTGAGTAAATTGGTAAAGCATTCCCACTAAAGGACACAAACATGAGCGATGTTGAAAGCCTATGGTCCAAATTCAAAACTAAACTGCTTGAAACTATGGATACTTACATTCCATCCAAATTAGTTACCAGAAAGAACAAGCTGCCCTGGATTAATAAAAAAGTCCAGAGAATTTTACAGCGGAAGCAGCGGGCCTTCAACCGAGCCAAAAAAAGCCAAAGTGAGGCTGACTGGGTTTCCTTTAGAGAATTAAGAAAGAACTCACACAAGGAGACGAGAAATGCTCATAGATGCTATATCAGAAATTTCTGTGTGGAGTCTAAGAAAAATTTCTGGTCCTTTGTCAAAAAGTTAAAGAAGGATTCATCTGGCATACCTGCCCTGAAAGATCAGGGTGTGTTGATCTCTGAAAATATAAAAAAGGCTGAAATCTTAAACAAACGATTCAAATCTGTTTTCACCAAGAAGGACATGGAGTCAATCCCAGACCTTCAACCAAGCAAATTCCCTCAAATTCCTGATATTACCATCTCTACTGAAGGAATTGAGAAATTATTAAAAAACAACCAAACCCAAGCCACAGGGTCCTGAAATAAACATTCCACCTCTGGTCTGAAAGAGTTTGCCATTTTGAAATTATAGCGCTATTCCTTGTCAATCATATATCATAGGGCGTCTCTCAACACATGCACAGGCCACTTGCCAGATGTCTGGAAAATGGCTAATATTTCATCACGCCATATATATAGAAAAAGGCTGAAGCGCACAAATGTAATTATCGCGCCCTGTTCTTTATTTTTTGGTTCCTGTAAAATCTAGAACTTGTAGTCCATTCCCAATATATAGTTTCCAAACTAATTGTAAACTTATTGCTCATCTGTTAAAATTTGGACATAATCTTTGGTGCCAACTGTTCTGTGGAGTTCCAATCCATTTAAGGTGTTGGAGCTGTTTTGAGACGTATATTTACTAAATAAAAAGAAATTTTCTTTGACATACATAGACTCTAGAGTCTGTGTAGAATAATTGTCTTAACCAATTTGTAACCCAACTACAATTATTCCACAAAAAATTGATGTCAACATTGTGCACAGCTTCCAAATTTGACAGCCCAATGTGGACAACCAAGAGGGTAAGTTTCCACCTGAAAATTTCATAAGTGAATTTCAAATCTTGAAAAATGGTTATTAGCGATGGATGTAATTCACAAGAATGCCTCCATATAACATTTTTGCAAATACTGATTATTTTTAGCCGACTTTGCAGCTGTAAAGTTAGAGCAGAAGCGGTCTGTGTATTTTGGCTTAATGGCACTATCACTACCCCCAACTCGTCAGACTAGACTAGTCTATGATAACAGCACCCATATTAAAAGTAAGCTATCTATCTATCTATCTAAAAACGGCCGCAGCGAGATGCTGTTCCACTATGGTAAGGCGCCAAATGTCCCTGTTGTCATTAGTTGGGGATGTCAGATGGATCCTGCTGATGTCTCGAGCAATCCACATCAAATGTAGTTAAAGGGGCAAAGGCGACAACCCCTGTTTTTTGGCAATGGAACTTCCAACATGTGACGTCTGAGATCCTGGTCAATCGCACGATACCAGTGGCCGGCAAATCGTGCACGGCGTTGTGCAACAGAAGAATGAAATTGGAGGGATGTCTCCATATATCCTGGCTTTTGGTCCTTGTGCTCACGCCAGGATATGTCTTGTAACTCGCATAAGAAGTTGGTGTAGGTGGCCATCCCATCTATCCTGTAGATCTTTCTTCATGGTCAAGATCTCAGATCCATATAGCAGGACACTCTCTACACATGCTCTAAAGAATTTCACAGCTTGGTTGAATTGGGAGATACCAGATTGCCATAAGTGGTGTAGATTATTGCAAGCATTCCAAGCTTCTCCTTTTCGTGACAGTGAAGTCCTTCTTGCTGTCGGCAATAGGACCCTAGATACTTGAAGTCTTGACCTCTTTGAGTTGGCTACCATCTGCTGTGCAAATAGGTTGATGATCGTCTTCCTCATTGGCAGTCATATATTCAGTCTTCTTGGCATTTAGATGTAGGCCGACTTTCGTCTGCAGCATTTCCTCAAGTGATTTGGTAGATCTTGTGCAACCACATATCGAATCAGCTGTTAGAGCTAGACATCTGCGTATGTCAAGGTCTTTTGGGATGCTGACCGCATGTGACGTCGGAACGCTTGGGTTTTATGGTGAGTCCTTTGTCCGAGTCCTGATGTCAAGACTCTGTCTGAGGATGTAATCAACCACGACTACAAGATATAGGGAGTCAAGAGTATCATCCTTGGCAGGATTCCTAGTTGTTATAACCCTTTGTGGGCCCCTCATGGTCTGCACACATCTTATGGGTTCTCATACTGAATGGCAATCCTTGACCAGGCCCTCATCTGGGACACCGTAATTGGCGAGAAATATGCAGCATTAATCCCTGTTAACACTGTCCAAAAGCCTTGGAAAAATCGACAAACACAATTGAAGCTTTCTCTTGGAAATACTCAACTCTTTTCTTCTATGATCCTTCTGGGGCAAGTATCTGAGGTAGTGTTTGATCTGCCTTGCGAAAACCGTTCTGGTTCCGTCTGAGAAGGATCTATGTGAGAGTGATTCTGTGATCATCATGGAGTTTAGATCTTCTAGGCCAGTGGTGACATTGTAATTCCTCTGTAGTTTTGGGTTGTTGGGGTCGCCCCTTTCTTTGGTAGAGGAATGATGAATTGATGTTGAAGACAGAGTGGTTTGTTTTCCCATGTGGTTTTTACAGAAATTTCTAACAGTTGATCATGGCAATAGTGTATTCTTCCAGACTACTGCACATGAATGTTTGTCGTGAACCAGGTGTCTTGGGTGTTCTTCTTTTCTTCAGGCAGATCTGAAGCTCCTCCATAGTGTAAGGTCCATCGTGGATGGGAAGGTTGTCGGCTAATCTGGTGATTGAAGAAAGGTTCATCAAGGTTTATGTTATTCTGAACTGGCTGCCCGTAAAGAACTAAAGTGCGGAAACCATGTGTCAAGGAGCTCTTCGTTGTTTTTCAAAAATCAACCTTTTGAATTCTTAAGGGGGGTATCCTCTTATCGGTCGGGCTCCTCAAGGCCCCCATGCAGCAGCATGCTTGTTTTCAAGATTAGGGCGTCAATTGCTTCAGCCTTGGAACTTTAACATGCTCCTCAAGCACGCACAATGTAAGGTCACAAGTGCACCTTAGCGGCATCAAAGGTTCTGCTTGGGAGCTTCTGGTGGATTTAGTAGTGTGTCTTGGCTCAGACTTCCATTTTTTCTCTGGCTTTGCTAAACTGACTTGGTCCGTTTGAGGCAACGGCAGTAGTCTTCTTTTTCCTTCTAGGTAGCATCTCCAATGCCATTTCTTCCCTTTGTTGGCCGAAGTGAGGACATTATATACTTCGCTGGAGTTTCTTGTCTTCAAGCTCATCACAAGAGTGGTGAACCTGTTATGTACCTCTACAGTATACGCTCACAAAGCTTTGTATCCCCACTACCTTCCTCCAGTCATTGTTTTCATGGGAATCCGCTTGGAGGTGTTCTCTGACGATAACTTATCTGGCTCCTGCAAGAGACAATTCTGTGATCAGACTTAACACCCTCAAAAGTGTTGTAGGCTCTGAGTTCTTAATGCTGTTGATCCACTTCTTTCTGACCAAATATAGTCCCGTTGTACAAGTTCTCCATTTGGGCTTCGGTGTGTCCACAGTTCTACCTGAATGATTTTTGGAATTTGGTATTGTGGCAATCAAGGTTAATTGTTCCATGAAGTCCTCATCGTACATTTTTCCATTTCTGTAGAACTCGTGTTGCAAGTGAACAGCGGGTCGTCAGGCTCTAGCTTAGCGTTGTCATCTCCAGGGATGTACAGAAGATTAGGGCGTAATGTACTGGTGGCAGTGGGAAAGTCATTGGTAAAAGTGAGAGACAGTTTCTTATGGATAGTCGTTTGTGGGGGCTGTGGAACAGAAAATGAATGTTGTTTCAGGATTGCCTGTCAGTGTAAGTTCAAGATCGCGCATTATTAAGTTGACCAAGGTTGGCACATGACTGAGAGCCTTTGGTGATAAAAGAAACCCACACCTCGGGAGCGGCATCTTGTTTTCCATGCAGAGGCTGTAATAAGTGCATATCAATGGATATTTCCTGTAGTAGTGGTTCACTGTGCACAATGCGGGTCTGTTCGTGCTATGCAGATGACATCATATCATACAGTTGTGCTTCAGGTACGAGTTTTTCTTCTTGCTGTGTGAAAGTGTATGGACATTAAATGTGCTAATGATCAAAGCATTTTTGCCGTCTAACAAAGGTGTCCAGGCATCTTTTTTCCATATCAGGGGTGGACGTCCAGTAGGCTTTAGGACCAACCCATATGCATTGGTATAGACCAATGTGGACTTCAGAAGGCACAGATTTAAATCAGGGGCTTTAACCTTGGTGATACGTCCTTGTGAACTATCATCTTGTCAATTAGCTATCTTGATATATACTAAGTTGTCTCATCTAAAGGTGAAGGTGACGTCATTATGCGTCTTGCATTCTCACAAGCGTCTCGATCGTGCCGCCTGTAGTCGCGTGCGTATCATGCTCGATTCAAGCAGAGCGCGCGCGATTCATGGGTTCGCCAACATAAAAGTCGCATGACAGTCCACCTTCAATTAAGATGACACAAATAACTATAGTCTGATATCAGGGACTATCAATATAATGAAGCATTCTTGACAAACATAAACATATTAACATACAACAACATGGCTTCAGAGCAGCCAATTCTTGCGAAACTCAACTAACCAAACCATCTGACTTTACCACCTCCCCTCAATAAACGTAACCAGTCTGATGTTAGTCATCATGGATTTTTCAAATCGTTAGACTGTGTTCTCCTATGTTATTGCTCAAATAAGATCAATATGGTGTAGGTGCTAAGGTCAAGGAATGGTTGTCTGGATTCCTTGAGGGACGCAAACAGCGTTGTTGTTGTGGAGGGGAAACATTCCAACTGGACCCCGAGTGGAGCGGGTCCCCCAGGGACGGTACTGGTCCCTTACTATTGTTAGCGTATATTAATGACCTGCCAGATGACCGCACTGTACAGTGCGTCCGGTTGCAGACGACTGTGTCATTTATAACAACATCAATCGTTAACCGTGATGACAGAGTACTCCAAAAAGATCTAGTACCCGTGATGTAGAGGTTACTCCAAAACATCCTTGAGACTCTTTCCGCTTGGGAGAAACGCTGGCAAAAGAAGTTCAACCCCGACAAATGCTATGTTCTCCGTATACCATCTTCTAATCTCCAATCATATCCACCTACAATCTGGGCAAAATCTGTACCAGTAAACAAAATAAAACATACCTTAGTGTCGACATCAAACAAGATTTGAAATGGAATACCACATCAAGAGAATATCATCATCTGCCAAGCAAAATTAAGGATTTGTGCGCAAGAACCTCCATTCTTGCACCAAAGAAGAAGAAAGCTTACAAAACGCTTGTGCGCCCATATGTTGAATACTGCTCCGCAGTATGGGATCCTTACACAAACGAACACACACTGAAAATCGAAAAAAATCCAAAGGCGAGCTGCATAGGAATGGTATTCAATATTTATGATTGGAGATGTAGTGTGTCAGAACTCATACATAAAACTAGAGTGGGTCCTTAGCTACAAGGAGGAAAGCAAACAGATTGAACATCCTGCACAAAGCCATAGGGACACTAAGCATACCGGTGCAAAATTACCTCAGCCTGCTCAAAGGCGAACTCGCCATTCTAAAGCAAACAACTTCATTGAACATTACTCACGCCTTGATTGCCAAAGTTTTCCTTTCAACCTCAAACAATTAGAGATTGGATAATTTACCAAAACACATATCTTCAATAACAAACCGGACAAATTTAAATCAGCTGTCAAATTACTTCAAGAGCCAATCAAGCCAAGACTAAGTTCGTCATCAAGCATTGCGCAACCATTTCCTGCACGGTTTGTCACACCCAGGGATGTTGTGCAGTTCAAGTAGAAGTAGAAGAAGTAAACACGCTGGGCTGCCTGCTGCGATAAGAGCCAAAGAAAAAATTGCTTTTTCCTTAAATTTTGAGTCGGTAATCACATCATTGATTAAGTCGTACTTCAGAGTGAAGTAGTTATTTTTGAATCCCATTTCATGGATTGAGCAAAATTTTTCACTCATTTTCTCAGCGAAGTGGATATTCGCATTATCGTAATGCGAAGTAGACGCAGCCGCTCGTCCAATATTCACATTACGGATGTGATATTGCACTTGCTCGCTGACTTGTTTTTATTACCGGTATTCAGACATAAAAAAAAATTTCATTCGCACAAATAGGATGGTTATTATTCACTTATTTAATCTGATTTTCAAATAAGTTACGTACGCGAATTAGATCGGGTTGAAACGTTATTCGCGTTACGATATTACGAATTAGATGGGCTTGCCGCTTATTAGCATAGTGTAATGCGAATAGATGCAACTTGTTCACTATTCCAATACGGACACTCGAAAATCCCCGAATGCAGTTCGTACTCTCCGTGACTTTTCGGGAGTGGCGCGGTGGGGTATTGGTCAACACACTCAAAATATAGGATGCCTATCCATTTGACACCATATAGATGGCCAAAACAAAAAAAAAATCTAATTTTTTATTCTCTAATAAAATCTGCTATAGGTGCTAACTTTTTGCATATGCTCCATTTTTCTTCAAAACCAAATGCATAATTCAATCATGACTGGCATAGATGAAATGAAGTTTTATTTGAGTAACTTAGAAGAGACTTCGCCCTAATCATGACCACTTACCTACCATAACCCCCTATAGGACTTAAGGTGCGTGGCCTATTAATTATAAAGTTTATGCCGGTTATCTTTTTGACCTATCAAATTCCCTTTTGGCTGGCTTCTCTCACCAACATGAAATTGAATGAGTTATTATAATTCTTATGCTATATAACTCCATGATTTGTACGGGTGTGATAAACTGAGGGAGACCACTTGTTTCTTCTTCACATAATACAGTTTTGAAAATTAATAAACAGGTGTTATTTATCTTACTAAAAAAATAAGACTTCCATATCATTAAAGGCGGTGCTTTGTTCCGTTTATGTCTATTGTGTTCTCTACTTGATTATAAGAGCCTGGTACTTGGACAAACACCCCATTAAAATACTGTGGGAACCAAACTTTGCAGTTTTGATGGTTAGATAGAAGAAATAATGCGAATTGGAAAGCCCTATTCAAAACCATGTGCTATTAATATTGATGGTGGCTTAATTGGGCGTTGTTTTTTTTTTAAATATTCAGAATGAAATGGATATTTGAGGGCTCAAATTTCAGGGACGACGATTGAGAAAAATATGGGCCTTCTTCTGATGTCAAAATCGAAGTCTATACTTCCGGGTAAAATCAGGGGTGTGGCGGTCCCAAAGACGATCGGAAACACGCACCTTTAAGGGAGGCCCTACTTATAGATAATTCTTTTTACCGTTAGTATTACGAACATCCAACCGTTATGACTCTGCTAACACGGGCGTGGGGGCCCTGAGACAATTATAGTGTATGTTACAAACATATTTAAAAGAAAACCGTCGGGGCGTAGCTGCGTGTTATATAAAGACAAACAAGCCTTTTATTCAAGGCTGTGTTATTATCCAATTTGGGCTGTGAGTCCGCCCCTCCCGGGACCGCTCAAAGCCTGTCGTAATCAAAGCCTTTTGCAAATTTCCTGTTATTTGACTCATTGTTTTTTCGGGATATTTCTTCCAAAACTATAGCGATCGTTGACTGGTCAATTGATGATGTCTCGTTCGCTAAAATAGTTCTAGAATACGAGTTTATTAGAACTGATCAATAACCATTCAAATTATTGGGGTTTTTTGTAACCGATTTCAAAACAAAGCGAAAATACCAGCCAGGGATTCATGATACAGCTATTTATAGCTGGGAATGTTAAAATGGCAAAACACTGTTGGCTGGCAACGGCCCCCGGTTTGAAAATATGGTGGAATTATGTAATGGTGTCGGATCATTGCAAGGGGATAATGCCGGCCGGTTTTGTAGGATTATTTTCAAGCTAGCGTACGTACTGTGCTGAGTATTGAAGCTACAGGCAGTGTTACTGATGTGATACGTGTACTATAATGTGAAATACGGTCATCGTAGTGAACAATGTTGCATTGTAGTACCACGTAGTTTTCATTGCATCCTTCAGCCAGGCCTTGGTTCGGCCGAAAGTTTAGCCTACATTGTGCAGTAGTCTGGAGGTGCATAATGTCAAACTCACCATGCTCATGCCAAGTTCCCGAGGTAAGTTCTTGTCTAGGAGGTGCGTGTCCCCTAAATTCTCGACGTGAATCTGTGAACTGGACTTCAGTTCTTCATAACTGGCTTGAATTTTGGGAGGTTCGCCACACGTCACATTGCGTGGCATGATGATACGCGGGTCGGATCCTCATTTTAATTTAATGGTCAAAATCCTTGTCATGTCTGTGAGTGGCAATTTTGACTTGGTCACTTGCAGTACGATATTTGATAAAAATGACTAACGTATGCCCCCAGTCTCGTCTCATATCACAGTGGGGGGGTTTTTTGTTGATAAAATGACACCGTAGGCCCCAGTCTAGTCTCATATCAGTGTGTTTGTGCCGGGGAGGTGGGAATAACTTTACTGGGGACTTTATTTCTGCAGAGCTCGGGCTACCACTAGCCCATCAGCCATCTCATACCGTATGGACTCAACGGGAATCACTCGCATGGCACTCGCAGCTCAAGAACTTCGTCGAGTGATTTGTTTGAATCGCTATGCTAATTAGGCCGTGCAAACAAAAATCGATATGGGTAAATTTGACGGGCAACGTCATGGATATTGACAAGTATCTGAAAAAAACGTTGTAACGATGAAAATTGGGCGGGCTTAGGACGAGATACTTTTGTTGACACATCTATGACTTGGCAAGGGAAATACCAATTTGCGCAAGACGCCTCGCTCCGCTTGGCCTCACGCCTTTGGCGTTCGACACACGCCTTCGGCGCGGCTCGCGGTTGTGGATAAAAAGCGAGGCGTCTTTGACAAAGGACTAAGACCAACCATTTGAATGGCGCGAAATCATCGGCCTATGTGGGAAAAAAAATATGTAGGGCCATGTGATATGGAAAATCATACTCCCATACCAACAACCGGTACCCATACTAACGATCAAGGTTGATCTAAAAGACCACAGCTAAACTTGCCAGAGAGAATGATCACCCTGCCTATGTCCAAGAGAAAACCATTCAGTACAACATTCAGTGTAGTTAATACAAGATATTACCAGTTTTAAAAGCAACGCCCATACCAACTAAACGTATGGTATTAGGCACCCTACCAAGGCTACCATTGCTTTATATCTCTTTATCTATTGCAGCAATGGGCTTAATTTTAACAACAAAAACCTAATGTTCTAAGGTAAGTCACGTAAACGGATAGCATAATCCAACTAGTTGCGGCGGCCCACACGACGAGCTTGCCAGCGGCCCTCGAGATACTTTCCAGAAAATATGAAGGGCATAAACATAGGCTTAGGAAGCCATGTTAGGCTTGGGGGGGGGGCTGGGGTTGGGCACCCAATGCTTTGGTGGGGGCAAAATACCCGTGAGCCCCGCGATTATCTTAAACAACTTTTTAACAAATACATCACACATTTCCAAGGCTTCCCCTAGTCAGTTTGCTGAGCATAACCTTTTTTGTCTTTCATTCATCTTTTAACATTTGGACATTATAGTCTATCAGCTAACGTAAAGGTTATGGCGCTGTACATGGACTTGGTTTCAACAATAAGCAAATGCCAAATTTAAAGTTCATGCTGACATCATCAAGATTTTCCAAACTTACCGCAAACAGGATCTTACCATACTACAGAACAAGAAATTCAAATCGTGTTTTGTTGACAACAAAATGAAAACGGTCGACCTTGACCCGCCAAACTCCGAAATTGGCAACCACTCACTCATGACATCTTTAGGGAGTGTAAAAAATTCTGCGTTGGGAAAAATTCATCACTTAGTACTTTGTTCGACGTTTGGATGAAAACAACGTGTGGATACTTGTTCTGTAGTATTGTAAGATTGCTACCGAGTCCGGTTTAGGTGGTAAGGTTTGAAAAATCTTGACGATGTCAGAGATGACTTTAAATTTGGCATTGCTGTTAGGTTGATACCAAGTCCATGTAAAGCGGCATAACCTTTACGTTAGCTGATATACTATAATGTCCAAATGTTAAAAGAGAATGAGACAAAAAGGTTATGCTCAGCAGAAACTAGGGCTTCCCCTCCCCCCAGACTTTTCTGGGGGACGACAACGGGGAAAAGGTTTTTTTTGGTGCGGGAAAAACGGAAAGAGTTCAAAATTTTAAACAAATTTGGCCCAAACTCGCTGATATTTGCCCAAATTTGGTGATTTTTTGCCAAAATCATCATCTTTTCTTCACCGGTTGGGGGGGGGGGGGGGGACGGTGGGACGAAGCAAAGAAAAAAAGGGGGAAATTTCCCTTTCCTCCCCACGCGGCACCTCAAGTGGGCCACCAATCCTGAAAATCTTTCAAACAATGTGATAATTAGCTCAATAGATTCATTGCATCTCGCAATAGAAGTTTTAATTTTTTTTAACCCACAAAAGGCACCCCACCCCCCCACACACACACACAAAACACACAAAAACATCCGCACACAAGCACAGCACAACACACTCACGGACAAACGTGCGATCCCACCCCCCCGGCCCGTTCGGACCGGCCGATTTACACGCTTATTTACACTCACTCAATAGTGCAATAGATTCAACAGGGATTTGTACGTACGTGACCCGATACAAGTCGCATTACCATAAGGGGAATATTACCCGGCAATCCGATCTAATTCGCAGACGATAATACGAATAGCTGCTAATAGGCATTACGTAATGCGATAGCTAGCAACTAGATCTAAACAGCACGGATTGTAACGCGAATAAGTTGGCAACCCGCCCATCTAATCGCATTATTCGTAGACTACGAATAGGCTGGCAACCCGTTCCAATTCACATTACGATAATGCGACAATAAGCTGGCAACCCGTTTTAATTCAACATTACGATAATGAGAATACTTGGCAACCAACAATAATTCGAATACGATAATGCAAATAGACTCTTCCTTTCTCGTCTAAGCCTTGAACTCAATATGAGTTTCCGTAACATTTTTTTCAGCCCATCATGAGCGGGGAAATATTTTCATTCTTCATATTTGGCTACATGCGTTATTTTACAGTTGAAGAAATACACGGATCGACGAACATACGAACAATATGGACGGGTCTAGTTTTAGACTCATTTCCGACACTTCCGAGACAGGGTTTCTACCAAAAAATTCAAATCGACTGAAAAGGTTATCCTTGAACAGAATTTTTCAAAATAATGAATTTTTGCAGATGTCGGACGAAACGCGGCCCAAAAAATCATTAAAGCGGGCGGGCGACGATGAAATAATAATACTAATATGAGTTTCAAGGGCGCCTAAAATGATTGAACGCCTGAGGCTTGAAGTGAAGTAAGTAATAACACATAGGTCGCCCGGGTAGACGTGTCGAGCTAAAATGCAAGTGATTTTAGCAGTATAGAAGTGCACTTTGCGGCTAAATCTTCAGAAAAATTTTCAAGTTCGTGTAAACTCAGTTGCAACCAATGGCAGTGTGTGTTGGATGTTGAAGTTGCGATAGCAGGGTGTAGCCCGCCACCCCGGTTGTTTGTCGATTTTTATTTTGAACCAAAACAAGTTCCGATCGAGTCTTGATGCGAGAGTGGCCGGGCTAAGCACAAAAATGAGATCTATACTTTTTCTCTACCAACGTTGTTGTATTTTCTCAAATCACTTACTAACATACAGTAATCACTCAATTTGATATAAGTAACTAAATAGGATCCGTTCTTTTCTGCCGACGCGACGAACAATCAAAACCTCAGAGGGATCAGGAGGCCATTTTGAATCGCGTACCTTTAAAAATTAGCCGTTTTTGATATTGGTCAATTTAGTTTGGTGTTCTTTAAATTGAAGCGCGTGGGCGGCGTTCGTTATGCGATTGATTGTAAATATTTTAGGGTTGGTGCCCAAACCATGGTCCAAACTACGGGAGTGTGCGACATGATTTAGATTTTCGGTTTGGATTTACCGAATGGCTATGGCAAAAAAAAAAAAAATATCAAGGGTTTTTTCATGCCCGTTAGCGTCGGTCGGGACAGGGGGTAGGACATGCCAAACTAACAGCACAGCAAATCAGAACAGGCATCAACTTCCGGGGTCTAGTCTGTTTCAAAGACTTAACGGTAATGGGTAGGAGGGCGCTCTTACGCATACCAAACGGTTACAAAGTAGGTTTAAACACAGACTTGACGAAAATAGGCTTTGGTCACGGAATATTAAATCTAAATTGACCGTTAATGGAAATTACACTTATTTGCAGACGCGGGGTTAATCCACTACCCGACGGGATTTTGAAGTAAATATTTTTTTCGTACCATTATCATGATATTACTACTTAAGATCTTTTGAACAAAGTTTAAGAGATGATTTTTAATGTCACTGGGACCGAGACTTTTTAATGTCACTGGGACGCGACGCCATAGTAAAATTAGGCAACCTAGCAGTTCCACAAATTTCCGTTTGGAAATCCCAATGCCCAAATCGAGCAGATCGTGTCTACCCCCCCCCTCCCGAGAAAAAACATTTCAATGAAAAAATGGAGCACTTGGATATTCTGCTGCTGTATCTATTGATGTTATACCTTTGACTTGTGGGGGACGAAGAATTTTGCACAGGAAATTTATACCCACATGTGAAGGGTCATAGCAAATGCCAAAAGGGTTAAGTATTTTTAAGGCTGATTTAGGGATTTGGAAATATAATTGTGTGTTATGTATGAAAAAATAGTAAACTAGAGCTAAAGATAGTCACCTAAAATGCCCAATTCCAAAGTTTAAGATGTATCGGATTTTTTTTGTTTCCATCAGTACACATTTAGGTGTAGTATACAGTGGCACTAGGATAACTGCGTATAACAAATTATCGGATCCGAAATTTATCACAAAGTTGTGATTTTCTATATGAAGACTTCGTTTGAGACTTAGCTATTTCACCAGTGATTAGAATGGACAAGCATTATGTAATATGCAAAAAACACAATTTTTTGAACATTGAGGGGCGGCCCTTCGCGAAATCTTGGGTCACGCCTTAAATTTGCATAACATAGTTTCACTATGGTGTCCCCCCAAAAAAATGAAGTGCTGAATTTTTGACCTGATGTAAGCTTTCCATCAAAGATCCCGCTCGAAACGATAGATTTTGGACAACCCAGATCCCTGTAAGGTGTCATATGTAGTGATTCAATAGATTAGACACATCAAATGATTTCTTACCTTAATTTTGGTACAGTATTGTCTTAAAAGTGAAAACAAGGATTTTAATATATACTTATTTTCATAGAAAACTAGGCTGAATTTCGTATTGTGCTCCTTACCAAATATGAAATTTCACAATTTTGTACCAAAGAAACAGTTCTCACTTAAATCCTTACAGATGGTTTGTTTTGCGATAAAGGCTTTACACCAGTGCCAAATCAATTTTTTTTCACATTTTTTCGGGACACCTGTTATTTGAAATCTCTCGTTGCACCTTTAAGCTGAGAAATGCTTTCTTTGGTAACAAAAGTTTTGAAATTTCTAAATTTGTACTCGGAGCAGTACGAAATCAGCCTATGTTTTATTCATGTTTGTAGAGTAGAGTCAATCCCACAAGGCACCGTTTTTTGGGAAATTTTCACCTCAATAGGGGGTCAGTGATCCCAGTAAACTCCTATTCTTAACATGTTTTTTTTAATAAAATTTTGTTAAAACAAACCAAGTGTTATTTCAGTTTACCCAAGAGGTTAGTAATTAGGTATTTTTTAGCATGATTATGAAATATCTTGCGGTTCTTAAACATTTTGAACACTTTTTATCAGGGTCAGTAGCCCCCCAAAAGTACAAATTTCCGCTTTTTGATCTTGAAGGTCCGCTTTGTCATTTTGAAGGTCCGCTTTGTGATGACATAGTTTTTGTTGGTATGAATGAAATAAGCAGGCGTTTAATACTTTTCCCCGGGGTGTTATTAAACTGTTTTATGTTTAAAACGCTGCGATGATGATGTCATGTGCACTAACCCCCCCCGCCCCCCCCCCGTCTTCAGGATTTGAGACGACGGTGAAAATTTGGGTCAGCCGGGAGCGCAGCGAGCCGAAAAAAATGGTTGGTACGTACAAGGTCCGCTTCTTCTGGCAAATCCGACCCCCCCACATAAATTCTGGCTACTGGCCTGCTTTATCCTAAGTACTAACACGCTTTTAGTACAGTACAGTATAGGAACATTGCTATGCATCATGGGAAATTGATTCAACACCCTCTGGTTTTATATGAAAATTAAGCAACATCAAATCCCCCTTTCTCTCTTTTAAAACATTTCTGTGGCCAAATTCCAGGTAAGAAGTCTATGGTGTCTATTAGATTAAATTAACTATTATGGGAAACACATCTTTGGGGTGGCCTCAAATCTCTCGTTGCAATTTAGAGGGTAGGCCCTGACGGCGGTCCTCAGCATTTCGAAATATAAAGTAGTCCCTAAAGATCGCTCAATTCCAAAGTTTAAGATGATTCGGATTTTTTCGTTGTGAAGCAGTAAGTAGTAAACCATTTAAGTAGCCTCCTTACTATGAAGATTGGGTTGTGACAAATGGTATTTCTTGATCCACAACCTTCGTCCCCCCGATTTTACCTAAAAAAAAATTGAGATTTTTATCACCGGGGGCGTTTGAGCCTTAGTAATCCATGTGGATACAATATCTTACGTGCAAATTCGCTGCTCGCATCTGTAAGAAATTTCGCCCAATTTGGTATTTTCTGTCCGTAAACGGACAGAATACAGTACAGGATAGCCTATGGGACCCGTGGGAAACAATGATTTGCTCATAACACAAAACGCAAGATCGGGAACAACTAAATTTCGTTGAAGTGAATAAGGTTTCTCAAGGATATCTAGTGAACCATGAATAAAACAGAAGTGCTGAAATCACGAAATTGCACCTTTAATGATTTACTTACCTCCTCCCCAAAGTAGTAAGCTGTTCTGTGAAAGGAATCCTCTTGATGATGACAAAAATTAAGATCACGTTTTGTGCCCCAAATATGTTATTTCTTGTCTAAAGGACATTTTTAACCTATTTTCATCGAATATCGTAAAATTAATATGCAAATCGTGGCATTTTCAAAAACATAGCATGCAGGTACTAAATCATGTTCACCAGTATACAATCGAATATAAAGTGTTACTTTACTTATATGGAATTATAGCAAACTTTAATACGTCAATTCATTCAGGAATAAAAAAAACACCTTTACCAAATGCGAGTCATTCGGCAACCAAACCAAGTCGGGCAACAGCAATCGGCCAACAACCCAATTCGGCAAAACCAATTCGGCAACACGCTAATTCGGCAACAAACCACTTCGGCAACATTATTTTGTATGGAGGACAATATCGTGATGTGAATCGCGATACGGAAATAGGTAGACGTTTCATAATATGAATTTAACAATTAAAAAACAATTTTATAGTAATTTTATACAAGTAGATATTAGCCTCTTTTACAGTCGCTTTTGGCAGAATACCAGTGGATTCTAATTTTGAACCAAAGGGATAAGCTGGGATACAGAGGTTTCCACTTTCCACTTTGCTTGTGTACAGTTTTGGTGAAATGCAGTTAATTTACACCATAGCGTTAGCCTCTTTTACCAGTCGTTTTGTGGATAAAAATACTGTGGTACATTCTAAAATTTTGAAAAACCTAAAAAATCAAAAAAACAAAAAAACTAAAAAATTTTAAAATTAAAACATTGTTCGTAATAATTTCTAATTTTTCTGTGTCAATGGTAGCAAGCGAGCGAATTCCTATATGGCGTCGACTATGCCTATATGGCGGTTTTCAGCTACATTGTAATATTGTATCCTGGATTGTAGAGGTTTTGCAGCCTGGCCTGGAACTCCAGTTTGAATGAAATCCAAAAGGCAATTAAACTTACAGGCGTGCCATTGGTTTCAGAATTTATGACAGTATAGATTTTTCACAAACTAATTTTTGGTTGGTTCCCAGTGTTTGTCCCCTTGTGATTCTTATTGATTTATGAGGCACTGATGTTACGGTTTGCTAATTGTTTTGTTTCTAAAGCCCATTCCATTAGCTAATAGACATTCTGGACCAAAAAAAGCTTATTCACAACTTTTAGTTGATCCCGACCTTGCGATTTGGTATGAGCAAATTGCTTGTTTTCCACGGTCTCCTAGGCCCTATTGCGTTAAAAATTCTTAGCGATACGACGAATTGAATGTTGTAAGATTAGGTACGATTGCATTATAATGAACGGTTCAGATG
>JAMKCH010059726.1:0-15591 GCA_023653785.1 Ophioderma brevispina | reverse complement strand
TTTATAAATCGATTGTATTAAAACTGTAACAAAGTTCAATTCAGAAAAGTAAAATAAAAGCAAAATTAATGTGTATTGCCCTTTTCCTTTACAGATCATTTAATTGTAAGGCAGCGGAGCGACTTCTTGGATAGATAAATACTTCTTCCCTAATTTCACCTAATGGATGTGACCCAAAACTTTTCCCCAGCCAGCGCGAATCGGCGTATAGAACATGCCTAAGCGTGAACACCCGGGAAAAAATCCGGACATCCCCGCCTTCTCCACTTGAAATATACATGTTAAAAAATGCGGGCACGTATCTTTATGATTTCGTGTACTAGTGTGTCGTTATAGCCATATATCCCCCCCCCCCCCCTCCAGGGTACGATGCGCTAGTCTCATACCTACTCTGCAATATTGTTACTCACAAGACTATTGATACCTATCCTTAGATTTGATACGGTCCAAAGGTATAAAAGAATCCTTTAGATAACAACCAATATCAAGAAATCACATCAACCCTCTTGTATATACCTTCGGTGTTCAATTTGGTGACGCCATTGTACTGGGATATCATTAATAATGCTATACCACCTCAAGTATTCCTTACTTTCATACCAAATGTATCAAAAGGTCTAATGTTACCATTGGTCATAAAACATTTTTTTTCAACTGCTGTTATCCAATGATCCAAAATATTTAAAGGTTGTTGTATTTTTTTAATTTACCTGTTTACCCTTAAAATTCCATAATTTAAATATTAGATTCCTTCCCTTAAAATATAAAATAGCATTTTAAAACCTATATACTACCCTGCTGACACGTTTTTGATGATAAATACTTTTAAAAAATACTTCAGAAATTTGGTATTTCGGCGCTGTCATGATTCCATAATGTAATGACTGATCACTTATTCTGCAGTTTTTTAGGGGTATCATCTACAATCTCCATTTTTGCGTCATATCTCTATATTGCGTATTCTTGCCATCCTGGTCCTCTTCCAAAGTTGAGTGGGGGGGGTAATCTAAAGAATATTTTTAATTTTGCGGAGGGACCACATTATGTGCCGTTCAAAAAGATAGTCTAGTTATACACTTGATATCACCTATATCAATCAGCATCAACTGACCCTTGACATTTGTCCTTGGAACCTAATTCTTCGCGTATATACACGCCATTATTGCATAACAACGCAAATCCTGGGCCCAATGACTCCACAGGGATCGGTATCGGATAGATATTAAGGTAATGTATTCCCAAATGTATGGGTTATGCCATTCGATTTTTAAATCAAGTTGGACAGATATTAAGACTTACCTATGGCGCTCCTTCTTTTCAAATAGAATATATAATATATTGCCTACGCGGATTAACTTAAATATTTACGTCGCTCAACTCAAGGGCGAATCTCAAGATGTCTTTTTAATTTAATATTATTTTACACAGGAAATAGCTTATAATAATATAATAAAAATGTTCATACGCTGAAGTGGAGGACTGAAGGAGAGCGTTTGATTTGTGGAGCAAAGAGATTGACTGTGCAGTGTAGGGACCGCTCAGTAATTACAAGGGAGGGGGCTGGGAAAAATATAGGGGGTCATGTAAAATTTGATTGGCCCAAATAGGGTGGGGGTCATGTAATTGGTTTGTATGGAGTACGGGGTATGTAAAATTTGTATCCTTCCTAAGAAGAAATGCAAAACCAAAATACACACACATGTAAAAATCATATAGCCCAGGGGAAGCTAGCAGACATTGTAACACATCTCAAAGTTACAAAAAAAGGTTTGAGTGAGTAATATGTAGACAGACTGACAGCAACGTAAAGTTTAAGAGTTATAGGCTTAAAAAGCAAGATCATAAAAAGGGTCAATTTCAGTTGTACGGGGTACACATTTAAAGTGCTCGATTTAGATAAAAATGTGCAAAATTGTGATGGAGTCATAGGATCAAATAAGAGGATAGTGTTGAGTGTCTAAAATGCTGGCTTAAGAAAGTAGGGGGGAAACAAGGTCAAGACCCAATTGAATGCAATGGACATTGACCGTCTGTGCCCCTACATCGGCGGCTAGGCATTTTAGACAGTCCAAAACTATTCCTTATTTTAATACTATGAACTCCTATCAACAATTTGCCACCATTTTTATTCAATCGAAGCAACTTTAAAATGTGAACCTGTACAAATGAAATTGACCCTTTATGATCTTGCTGTTGTAAGGCCATATATAATTTAAAACTTACGTTGTTGTCGATAGGGCTATAAACTTTACCTTCATGGAATCCTTGTGGTTAGACATATAGCATGGGTATACTTTTTCAACATGATGGCATCAATAAAAATTTGGACCCCTGTACAAACTTGTCTTGGCCCCCTCTCCTTAAGGCACCATTTGCAGCACTTAAGAATCACGTTTCAGGGGTTGGTTCCTGTCAGTCTGTCAAAATCACTCAAACCTTTTGTACGGAGATGTGTTACAAATGTCTGTTAGCTCCCGTGTTAATAGACTTCTAACCTAAACGAATGGGGACAATTTGTAGAACAAGGGAGCATCGGAAAGCTGTATTTCATGGAATTGAAGAAATATCTACAACATCCTGAATTACCCCACTACAGTAAACAAGAAAGAAAAGATGGGAAGAGTTAATTGTCCATGTCTACAGGCAGCAAGATCGAGATTGTTTCAGACAAAGAGATTGAATAATCAAGTGAAAGTGCGGATGGAAGTGAGGAAGAGGGTGATGTCTGCAGCACGGTTAGCACAAGTGATGGGGATGAAGAAGAAGAATAACAGAAAGATAGGATGGATGAAACAACTCATAAAACAGAAATCCTTACACGATCTAGAAGACTTTCAAGGCGAAGACAGGACAGGACATTTATTAAGTGCCATTACTATTTTGGAATGGAAAAACTGTGATATCACAGATAGTAGAGCTTTATGTTCTGAAACATGGTAAAACTGTTTGCCTTTCTGGCGGGGCCTTTTTGAAGAAATATGAAATTGAAATAAATAAACCCCAGCATTAATTCTTTGCTATTGTAACATTTTGTGTGAACAAGGGACACCATTGACAGGAGTTACGCATTATGCCTCTAATATATAAATGATATGAAATTAGTGTGTGTGGGGGGGGGGTTGTGTAAATTTTCATGTGGCAGTAGGGGTGGTTGTGTAATTTTACATTGTGGCAATAGGGGGTTGAGTAATTTTCCAACCAACTTGGAAATTCTCGAAGCCCCCCCTTCCCTTGTAATTAATGAACGGTCCCTTAGCAGTAGAGAGTTGGGCACGAAAGTATTGACAACAAAAGAGGTTACCATACGAGAACAGATAATAGTATTTTAATCTCGCGTTTTAATGTGATGTGGGTCAGGTTTCATTAGAATTATAAAAAAAAACCAATTGTTTCAAGTAGGCGTCCCAAAAAATCTAAAAACGAAACGTGATTTGAATTATTCTTTATTTTCTTCGTATGACAATAATTGCAACAAAATTCCGCGTTTTTTAGTCTATTTTTTATTCGTATCACTTCATGTATCAAGGGTTTAGGCAAAATGGCCCCATCTGTAATAGCTGCCACATGCTAGAGTGGCAGGATATACATTTAATAAGAACACAACTGACAATGGCAGCTATTGCAGAGGGGCCTTCTGCACTAAAACCTCGGTATGTTGTCAACGGATTGTTGAGAAGATATATATATATTATAAGTGCCTTTTTCGGCTATTATATAACAGAGGAAACGCTTTGAAATGTTGATAATGAAACCAAAATTTATGACCACAGGATTGGATGACTTATGGCAGTAGAATTATTGCCTGTGAGTGTATTTCTATGATTTCGTCTGTATTTGGTGCTTTTTTCACCAATCTGTAAAAGTAATATAACCGATATCTATTTTGCTTTTAACTAGCAGACGGCCAATAAGTCACGCTCTTTTATAGATTGAATGCAACTTTGCAGGCAACTGGTCCACATTCAAGGACATGATTAATTCTATACGGGAATGGTATTCGATCTTCAAACTCAATGGCGGGTGAGGTCATGCAAAATGTCCTCGGAATCTTCGACACGTGAAAGGTTGAAATGATTGACCTGGAAAAGCATACAACCTTTAGAATTAAAGGGGATAGCAGCGATTTGCTAATCCGAAACATCGAAAAAAAATCAGTCAAAAACTCATATTTTTATTTTTTGTTACTGGCATGGATATGCGAACATTAATTGCAAGTGGTTGGCTTGAAATCGTGTATTAAAGACAAGGCAGTACTTTTATCTGATTCTGTAATTCTATACGTGCGCTCAAAATCCGACTTGAGAGCAAAAAAGCCTTTTCCCGCTGTATATCAAAGATGTCAGAGTGATATGGTGCACCATGTCATACAGTTTGACCTCAAGCACAAACATTATTGATATTTGTTTTTTTTGTACTGGTGTACACCGCAATCAGAACGTGTTTAGTGCAGATTGTGAGATGCCGTCTCTGTAGGCCCTCTTTGCTGTGAGACGGTATGACAAATAGACCCCCCTATCCTCAAATATTCATTTGTTTCACTATTTGTGGTGTGGTTTGTTTTAACATTAAAGCAGTTATACGGAATTGTACACACTTTCCCCCGATTTATAAGTTAAAAACCGCATTCCGCATTTTTTCGATTCTCTCGCATTCTCGCTGCTAATCCCTTTAATGGAATGTCTTTAAACAGTTTTGATGAAACTGACACGAATAGAAATTTAAAAACTTAATTACATACGCTAAGACTGATTTGTGGCCAGCAGTGCTCGAATGTTATAGAAGTTTTAAACTGTTTCCTTTTCAGCAATTTCTTTAACAAAATCAAGTTTTTGTAATTTTACAATTTATTTTGGATTTATGTGTACTTTAAGCCTATGTGCCCTAGCTCTTTCATTGGCAAAATGTAAATGTAATTTCGTATTTGACTTGCGGGTGGCAATGCTTTTATGCTTTAGCCACACCTTCATTGTGGCATGCCATTTTATGTTTTTTAAAAGGGCTTTTGGTTCCAGTAGATATACTCAAAGCCTAAATGCAATGCTGGAAAGGATCATTGCCATGATGTTATATAATCTGTGCTTGATATCATGAATACCACCAATACCTGCAATCAAGGCCAGTTTTTCAATTTTACAGAATTTTGCAATCACAAATCGGCTTAAAACACGACATTCACCCGGCTTATACCGGAAACCAAGTTGTTCTTTTCAGCTAATACATATATGCGTTTTTATCAATAATACGGGGGTCTGTTTGGATGCCAATTTACGATATTGCTGCTCTGTGTTTTTAAATGGTGAACTTTTTGATTATATCTCTCATTGAGCTTCTAATGAGTTATGTAACATATGGATCTGTGTTTAATGATCTTTGCAGATATCTTGGATAAAATAGTGCCACAGCTTTTGACCACGCTGCCCACATTTCATTCCGCTGATGCAGACAATTTCACGCGCACTATAATTGTTGTCAACTAAGTGAGACATGGTTTCAATAGAGGAGAAAACTAACATACTTTAAGCTGAACGTCTAAATTTATATTGGAAATTATATTTTTCAACAAAGAAAAGCATTTTCTCTGGTAAACATATAAGGCGGAAAATGGGGTTGGAAGGGCTAAAAATACAAATTGCAAATTGAAATCAGCAAAGTACCTTCTTTTGCTTTTTGTTTGGGACAACAATCGGAGCTCCCGTTCAAAAGTTATGGTCAAAAATGTACCGACATGTTACTTCGCGAGCGCAATTTATTGTTTTATTTCTTAGTATTATATTGTTTTCAAGTGCGATATTTAACTTTTTCGGCTTTGAGCTTTGAAAATTCTATATCTCGAAAACTAAAGTTTGCTGTTGACTCCTCAAATTTAAAATTATTAGTGAAAATGCAATCTCTAATGTTTAATGAATTAATAAGAGCAAAACAGTGTTTCTAAAAATACAAAAAAACCTAAAAAAACATGTTTCTAGACTAAATGCCAATATCTCAAAAGTGAATTTTGACGATATGTCATCGCGGCAGCGCAAGATTTCTCGAAAACGAATTACCATGAGAGATGGGAAAAAAGGCAAATTGAAGTTAGACTAATGGCTATTAAAGTGAAACCACCATGGTGACAGTATTCCAGGGAAAAAAGATTAAGGGGTCAGTAGTCACGAAAAGAAAAAAAATAATTATTTGTTAGGTGAATGTAGGCTTGACTGTTTCAGTGAACCTAATAAACCGAGTCTAGACTTCTCCGAGTCATGCACAATAGGTAGCCTTTTTTCATAATTAAACTTATCTATTGGATGGGAATATGCATGTTATTTATGTTTGCCCTCATAAAAAATGGAAACATGTCGCTTGTAAGGTATATATTACCACGAACCAATCAAATAGTGGAGGGGCCTATGTAAAATTTGGTGAAGTTCATGTTAATGTGGCAACCAGTATAAACAATACTACTGGTCCGACTATTTAGAAAAAAACGATGTTGCATTTTTCTGTTGACCTTAGTAACTTAACGCAAGTCAAAGGTCAAAATGGTCAGCATCATCCAAAACATATCGACCTTGTACCAAAATGTGGCAAATTTCACAAGGAACATTGTATGTGATATTTATTTGTTATTTGATCTTCGTTTTCTTGTTATATGCAAATAAACTAATTAGAGACAATAATATGCATAAAATTGCCTTTATGGCAGACCCCGTCCTGTCCAAAAGCAAGAGTTAGGCCTCAAGTTTTGCACAATGCAGTCATCTGTAACACTTGCTTGAATGTAGATGACCATACACAACCCCGATTATTTCTTTCGATCAATACCCATGGAAAGTAAAGTAAACCAAGTTGTTTGTAAAAATGGTCGATGTAGTCTATACCAAAATCATGGGAACGACTCGTCATTATTACCATGAAAAACCATGATTCACACTTCAGAGAAAAAAAGTATGTGTACTAGTTATCTTAGTATCAGTCACATGTATGTTTATAATATTCTTTCCATCCAGAGACCCTGAATAGTCTCGTCTATTCAAGATCAAGTTAGAGTCACCCTATATCTCAGGTCTGGTTTGGTAGGGACATGCATCCGAGAGTCTGGAAATAGGACCCATAGCTATACCAGTTTTTGCCAAAAAAGGGACCCATAGCTATACCAGAGATGCAAATTTTAGGCCAAATTTAACCCCAATTGCCCATTTTCCTCAAAAGTTTGATATTGTAAGCCAATTTGGACAATTTTGACTTCAGATTGAGGAAATTTGACTAATTTTCCAACAAATTTGAGACAATTTTGAAAAACAAAAAACCCGACCCATTGCAATACCAAAATTGGCATGACGAAA
This sequence comes from Ophioderma brevispina, assembly GCA_023653785.1. NCBI lineage: Eukaryota > Metazoa > Echinodermata > Ophiuroidea > Amphilepidida > Ophiodermatidae > Ophioderma > Ophioderma brevispina. The sequence goes on along the minus strand of JAMKCH010059726.1, from coordinate 8,266 downwards.
GGGGTCATTGATTTACCAGAAGGCTAAAAATGAGACTGATGTCTGTGGCAAGTCCCCGTATGGTTATTTGTGTTGAGAGGCCTCCCCCCCCCGGCCTATACCCAACCTCCATGCATCATAACGGCTATTAATGCCCATTTGTAGGTAACCAAATTGTGTTACACAGTTTGTAAAAATGTGCCAAGACAAAATTGTGATATGATGTTTTATCCTTTTCAACCCTGAATAGTCTATACCGTAGTCTAAAGCAAGATCAAGTTAGAGTCATCCCTACCCAGACAAAATTGCGATTTTCTCCATAAAAAAGTGCCAGAACATGGAAACATTGTTACTGCTGTTACTTAGCTAACATTCATAGATGTTATATTCTTGTTCCACCAATAAGTTCACATTATCTTTATTAAGTGTTCTAAACAACACTGTTATCTCAATTTAGCTTTTTCTTTGACAAACCCCGTTTTCATTGAACATTGATCTTTATATCCCTGGTCTTAGTGTATAGAGTGATGCAATAATCCAGTCAAGATAATTTATAACCACTTTGGCATGCCATACTGGAGGACAAACATCCACTTGCTGAGGTATAGGTCCCTTGATCTATTCCATCATGTGTTGTAATGGTTCATCACCACATTATCATTACATTTTGGAGAAAACTGTTAAGATTGATGGGTTCATTCATACGTGTATATGACATCCATATTGCTGAAATGTTCATATTTGTGTCCAGGAATTGTTGCACGTTTTCATTTTAGCTCTTTTGATGCCAAAAGATCAAGGACGGAAACCAAATTTTAAACTCTTTGCAGTATGCAATAGTCCCAAAGTGATGATCTACTGTTTCCCCCCCCCCCCCCACATCACACAACCACACAACAGAATTCCCACAAAAGGGAAAAAGGTCAACTAGTTGATTTTGTCAATTAAAATGGCCCAAAGTGCCACAGAAATTGCCAAGGGAACGAACGTTAACTTTTAGTGATGAGAAAAGGACCAATTTTTAGGGGGTATGTCTAGCTTTTACCAAATATGTCCAAACTTTTTTAAAAGTCCACACCCCTAAAATAGACTAGACTATAGGAATGTATTTAATGGTTACCAGGATCCGGGTGAGGCACTGTCATGACAAGACAGGGTCGGCGGAATACAAATTGAAAGTGGGCGCGGGCTATTAGACTTGGGGGGGGGGGAGTGGGGTGAGGGCAAGTTTACATTTTTCGTTGGCTTTTGGAGGCTGGATGGATTGTTTTGCCTATTTGGGGACATGTTTTTTACATCAATTCACTGAATTTGTGGTTATTGCTATCGAAGAGCGGCCGTTCACCGTCGTGTCGTTATCAGCGGTTTTATATCGGTCTTATTTCGCTACTAGTCGGGCGTTGTCTTATTTTTTTATTTGCAATTTTGACAAAAAGATGATAGTGGGTAGTCAGACACATGGGAAGTCTGTGTTGGGCTTGATTTTTTAAATTCAGTTGAAGGTAGGCAGTTTGGGGAATCTTTTGTATCTTTGTCAAGTTTTGGACAATATTTGATGCCGCGCTTGTCGTCCTCTTATGCAAGCTATTGGTTTATGTGTGCACCTCTTAACCGGTTCTATTGGGTTTTCAGGGCGGAAACATGAAAAAATGGTGATGATATGTTACCCATATACTACAAGGGCTTACCAGGGACTGAGGTCCAACACAGTGCGAGGTCATTGACTTGAGTAGAATTAGTGTAAACAAAATTCCCGGGACTGAAGGTTGCCCCGACCAATTGTAGGAGATGACAACAAAAGAAGTTGTTTTACTTGAGACAGACTTGAGTTATGTTAATAACTCGGGGTATTGTGCAACAAGTCTCAAAGAATATTCAACATAAGTGAAGTACGTAGAGAGACCCAAATTAGCCTACTAAGAACTGCAAAATATTCAAAATTCCGTACCTTAGCAAAGGTGGTATCTGGTATCCGTTCCTTGTGAAGGCCAAGCCTTTTTTCCAATTGGCATTTAGTTATACGACTATCATAATGTTTACGGTATTATAGGATGGCATTGAAAGTTGGTTTGTTGGTTTCGACGCACGCCAAAATGTAGAATTTTTAGTTTAGTATATGGGTTATATTTGGAGGTGTTGAGAAAATATTTTGGTGACGCTGCTGAGAATCCTTATCTGGTTGTCATTATAAGTTCTTGTTTGTTTTCCGACATTGAAGGAATTTGATGCGATAATGCATATACCATGCCCAGCGGGGCTGTTCCTCTAAACGAATGTTCCAACCACGTTGAACCGTTGTTTGAAGGACCTTGGAACTGTGAAGCCAGTTTGGAATTATAAGGGGTTCCTTGATGAAAGGGAAACAAACTTTAATAATTATCATTTTCTAGATATAAATATTCGATTATAATATAAATATGATAAAACAAAAGAGGGTATTCACTTTGCGAAGCAGGGGACCTATACTTCGGAATATTTTTAATAAACCCTTACACTGCGATAATATATTCTATTGCGGGTGAGACGACAAACACGATTGCCTTACTTTTGACGGGTTTTAGGAAATTACGTTTACCCTTAAAATATCCCGCTTCGTGAAAAGCTGGAAAATGTTGAAAATAAGTGGCGGTGTTAGGATACATACTAAGCGGAAATTTTGGAACACATCTGCCAGAAATTCCTTACATTTTAACTAGGAAATCCTAAAAATCGTTCAACACGAAGTCAGGGGAAATTGTCAGTTGTAATCCTCTATTTTTGATCGAGGATATTCCCTCAAAGTGGCCTGAAACATACGAAATTAATAGACCGCGTTAGAGACATTTTTTTTTAATAAACCCGTAAAAACGGACAATTTTCTCTCCTACTGTAGCCAGGACCTCTCTGATATCTTTATTATGTGTTTAACCAAGCGTCAATGTATTGCTGTAAAGAGACTGACTCCACGATTGTTATCGAGCTTGCTGCAAGACAGAGAGCAGTGTAAGGCATGCGTGGGAACCGGGAGTGTGCAATGTTAACTGATTTAGGTAACATTTGCCGATTACCTAAACACGTATAGTCAAAAGAATCACGACCCAAGTCTCTTTGAGTATACAAGAGTGGCTGCTAATGACCCTGGTATGGCCTTGACACTTTTCATTTGTCAATATATAACATAAAAACCACTCTGAAAATAAAATGCTATGACAAATAAAGGAACCAATGGTCCAGGACTTTTACTGGTATCGCTGCAAGAAGAACAGAATGACCTATGGTGACCCATGTCCCCTTTTTACCTTTAGTGTGGGTCCTAGGTGACCTTGACTCCCCCCCCCTATGGTCAAAATCTATATACTAAAAAAAAATCAACTTTTGTGGGTTTGTCGGCTATGCGTTTCGACGTACTCTGTAAATACGGATAATGGAATTTTGGTTTTGTGTGGTGTAGAGCTCCAACGTCTGAGTTTGTTGAGGGGTAACGTTTGGAGGGTCATTTGGGGTCAAAGGTCATTCAGGGGTTATGGAAAAAATGGTTGTTGGGACATCAAAAAGTATAAACAATTAAGAAAATACGTAACACAATGTTAGGCAAAAAGATAATAGTCTTAAAGTGAATTAAAGACACACAAGATTATTAAAGTCTACAAAGTGTGTTCAAATGGTTTCTGAATAGTGCTGTGGACGTTTAAATGTTTACACGAACGGAAGGGCAACGTTTAGAAAATTCACTACACGTTTCCAGTCAGCAAACCCTCTAACGTTTTTTCAATATTATTTAATTGCTGCTGAAGTAAAATTTTCCCAAAATTACCCGCCGTCAGGGTTGAAAAGTAAAGTTAAACAGTTTCAATGATGCCTCTAGAATGGTTTCCGACTTTTACGGAAACTGGGAACCCCGTTTACCAAAGTTCTTGTACGTGAGTTGAGCGACTTCGGCATATGCACCGCATAACACGGCACCAAATTACGGCGGTTGATTCAATTACAGAGGGATCAATATTACTCGGATCTACAAAAAAGGTGGTAAAATGGCAGCTCCCACAGTGAAGCGTCATCATTTGGGTCTTTGGAATTCAATGCTTTTATTTTGATTAACACTTAACATAGGTAAGTACAAAACAACATTTTTGGTTCAAGATGATATTATGATCGAATGCAAAGGCCGGGGAACCCGATTACGAACGATTTATGGTGTGCAAGAATGCATTCCGTGGATAGCGCCAAAGTCGGCAGTCGATTAACTTGTTGAGGAACCTGAGTGTTAAAAGATAAGGAAATTAAACGGTAACTCCCATCCTATGTCTAAATCGTTTTCACCCGACCTTTCGGAATGGACCGCCACAGCAAATTTCATATTGAACCATTTAACTGATAAGGCTATGCTGTGTCTTAAAGGAGTAAACAAATTAACTCCAGTGGTGCAAGGGATAGCCTACAAGGTAATGAACCTGTTGTGATTTGCTGTTTGCCTTTGGAATATTGCTCCATCATTGTTAATGCAAGTGTTAAGTTATAATTATTTTAGTGCAATTGGTTGTGGACTTTGTGTTCCACATGAAGTTCCCTAAACGGGGCTGTCAGACGGCGGAGAAAGGCCCTGCCCTGTCAATTTTTTTTGGAAGCTTTATTTTACAGAGCTCTATCTCATGATGCAGTGCATAACTAAGTAGGTGACTCCGTTTTCAAGTTACGCACCTGTTCAAGTTGACTTTTACTTCAACCTATGTCATTTTTTAACAAATCCAAATGGACTAAGTTCCTTTGACAGTTCCTTAAATGTGGAAGCATTTCAATTGAGTTCTTTTAAGGTAAGACAGTATCCATTGGCTGTATCCATCTTGAGGGGAACTAGGTGTTTGTTACACTTAAATGCCTCACTAAAATTAAAAAAAAATCTCCTGCTTCTAATCAAATCTCCCTGATTCCAAGATCAAATCTCCTGATTTCCCAAATTCAAATGTTGGCAGCTCTGCAAGGTCATTCAGGCGTGTTATTGGATAACTTGGCCATGCTTGACGTAATGGATATGGAGGTTTAAGTATGGTGGTAGAATGTCACCGTTACAAGTTTATGGAACATTTCGAGGGGTCATTTTTGAGGGTCAAACGTCATCCCAGGGTTCGTTATCAGATAACTTGGCGGTGCTTTGACTTATGGATAAGAGTTTTGGTTAATGGTGGTTGTTAGTTTTGCCGTAAAGTTTGTGGTCACGTTTTCGAGGGGTCATTTTTGGGGTCAAAGGTCATTCAGGGGATCGTTGTCGGGTTGCTTGGCCGTGCTTTTATGTAGGGTATATGAGTTTTGGTTGTGGTGGTAGAGTTTCGCCGTACGAGTTGATGGTCACGTTTTCGAGGGGGCATTTTTGGATTCAAAGGTATCCAGGGGTCGTTTATCGGGTAACGTGGTCGGGCTTTGACGTATGGATATAGTTTTGTTATGTTGGTACGAGTTTCGCCGCCCGTAAGTACCGCTTTTGTGGTCACGGTCATAAGGGTCATTCAAGGTCAAAGGAGGTTCAAAATGGGGGTAAACTTAAGTATCCAGGCGGGAAAACTTGGTGGGTGGGGCGATTTTTGATTGACGAAAATGGAAGCTAATGAAAGGTCATCAGGGGGCGTTCAAGGTCAAAAATGACAGCAAAACCCGGGGTAATTCAAATCCAGGTGAGTGCAAAACAAAGGTGATAGCCAAATCCAAGGACCGCCTAGACTAGTAAAATACTTATTAAAGAAACAACCGGGTCCAGACTCTTATGGTATGCACAGATGCCATCTTATGGCCAATATGCCCTTTTGAACCTCAAATGACACTACTTGACCTTTGACCCCAATACATATCAAAACATTCTTCCAAGTTAAGTGAATAGCCACCAAAACTGCTCAAAATAAAACAACTGGCCAAGACCCATGGGCTATATGTCAATGACCTGTCAGGAAGCCTACATGGACCTTTTTGACCCACAACTATGGCATTCCCTAACCATCCCCATTATGGTTACTGCATCATGGATGCACTCGTTAATTATATCAGTTTCAGTTTCATTTTATTCACCATATTCTTAATACAACAAAATGAAATAGTAAATATGGTAGGAGGTAAACAAAAGGCCAATATGACTCGAGGATTTAAACCCCTTAAAGGAAATAAAATAAATAAAAGTACATTTAAACCTTATGAGGTTAGAGTGCAAGACTAAACGACAACAATAGGACCACACAAAACTAAGTGAAGACAAGACAAAACAAGGACATGTGAGGAAAAAACAGTTGTGTGTTGGCAGAATTATTATTGGATTTACTTAAAACTAAATTAAACATATACTGGAAAAAAAAGGTTACATAATAATAATTAAATCCATTAAATTTAACATGTAGTGAGAAATTAAGTAAGCCTTATATTTAACATTAAATTATTAAAGAAAGATGAGCCCTTATAGATTGGGGATGCTATTCCATAGAAAGGGACCCTGAGTTCGAATTGTATTCCTAGCCAGATCGGTACGGAAATTAAATGGTCCAAAACAAATTCGAAATTATCTGGTTCTATCCATGAAAAGCTCCTGTGGGTTTTTTCGGGCGGGGTGACTCATTTGGTCATTTTTTATGTTAGGCCCCTGTATATTGGGGACCGGGTTTTTAGGTAGTAGGCGTTGGCACCCCGCAAGTATAGCGCACGAACAATGTACAATCTTGCTTTCCAAAACACATTTTCTCATTGCAAAATTTGATAAAACAATTTGAAATTTCTGAATGGGTTCACTTTTTTTATAGGGATGATTTCAGTTTTAAAAGAATTAAAATATAAGTTGAGGGTTAAGTTTGGTTTAATTAATCATTAATGGGAGTTCTGTATCAAGTTGTCGGGATGGGTGTGGGAGGGGTGTCCCCTTTGGTGTGGGGGGGTGTCCCCTCCCCCGCAAGCGCCGAACCCTGCCAAATTCCCATTCCCTTTCCAAACACATTTTCCCCATGCAAAATTTGATAGAATAGAACAACTTGCAATTGTAGTGTTCACTTTCACGGTGATTGCTTTATAATGCTTATAGGTATGATCAGCGTTTTTAAAAAGTAAAATATATAGTTGATGGGTTAAGTTTGTTTTGAATTGAGCATAAAGTATTCGTGGAGAGTTCGTATATTGAAGCCACTATCAGTGATTTGATAAATCAGAAAATCGAAGAAATCATCAAAAATCTGCTTTTTGCTTGTTTGTAACAAGTACAGGTATCCTAACAAACCCGACAAATGACAAATTAAAGGACCAGAAGCAACCTAATAAGGACGAAATCGGAAATTTTAGTCATTACTGTCCTCGCGTTCGGACACTTACTACAATACGTATAACTCAATAGAGATTCGTATATTTGAATACTGCTCTTTTCTTCCTTTCCTGTTAATTCTTCAGTTGAAAACCTTCATTTGAAACTATTCCTGAAAATTTCAAATATTTTCACTCTTTCTGATAAATCACTGATAGCGTCTTTAAGCTGCCTGGGGGTGGGTTCGGGAGAGGGTGTCCCATCCCGCGCAAAGCGCGGAACCCTTGCAATATTCGCTTTCCAAAACACATTTTCCCCATGCAAATTTTATAGAAACAACTTGAAATGTGTAAATGGTTCACTTTACATGTGTATTGCTTTTTAATGCTTATAGGTATGATCAGCATTTTTAAAAAGTAAAATATATAGTTGATGGGTTAAGTTTGGTTTGAATTAAGCATAAAATGTTCATGGAGAGTTCGTATATCAAGCTGTCTGGGGGTGGGTGCGGGAGAAGGTGTCCCCCTCCCGCGCAAAGCGCAGAACCCTTGCAATATTCGCTTTCCAAAACACATTTTCCCCATGCAAATTTGATAGAAACAACTTGAATTTTGTAAGTGGTGTACTTTACATGTATACATGCTTTTTGATGCTTATAGGTATGTTCAGCGTTTTTAAAAAGTAGTTATTTTGTTGATGGGTTAAGTTTTGTTTGAATTAAGCATAAAGTGTTCATGCATGTATGGGGTGGGTGGGAAGGGTGTCCCCCTCCCGCGCGAATCGTGGAAACCTTGCAATATTCCCTTTCCAAACCACATCTTCCCCATGCAAATTGGATAGAAACAACTTAAATTTGTATGTGGTTCACTTTACACGTGTATATGCTTTTTAATGATATGCTTATAGATATGATCAGCATTTTTAAAAAGTACAATATATAGTTGATGGGTTAAGTTTGGTTTGAATTAAGCATAAAGTGTTCTTCGATTCTTGGAGATTTTGGCCCGAAATCATGCTCCAGGAGCATTTCGAGAGTTTGTATATCAA